>CAUYQV010109943.1:0-28842 GCA_963574575.1 Galagoides demidoff
CTGAGAAAATGACATGAAGGCTGTGTTGATCAGTTTGATGGAAGTATTTCAGATTGCATGTGAAAACCCCACACTGTACCCCAGAAGGGCATTAATGTACATAGTTACCATTCAATAAAATTAAAAAAAAAAAAAAAGAAAGAAAGTTGGCAACAGGAGGGCTTTCTGGATGTTCAAAGTTTCTAAATGACTTGGATTTTCCAGCTGGCATCTACGAGAGAGGACATTGTATTTTAGGGAATGAGTTTGATAAGTGGCCAGTGAAAATGGAAAATTTTCCAAAAGCCAGATTTCATTTTGATTGTGTTGCAAGCCCAGAAAAGAACCACTTTGGCGTTAAGCTTCTACCCTGGGTGCATGGCTGAATTTCAGGGTCTGCCCAGAGGTGCAGCGGAGTCTCATGCAGCTTTTAGGTGAAAGATTTGTAATTTGGTGAGCCATGCTGTGAACAGTTTATTTTCATTTATAGTCACATCACTTTTAATTGTAGTCTGATATTGAACAGAGTGATCTTGACGGGAATGATATGTGTTCTTTGTTAAGTGCTAAGATAGAAGAATGATAACCTTGTAAAAAAGATTCACACGTATCTAGGTTTTGGGGATTGATGTGAAGTGCACTCCTCTCCTCCTTAGTCCACTTTCAGAGACCAGAAGTTAGAATGGCAGTGGCTATTTCAGATCTCTTTCTGGCCATAAGCAAACAACCCCTGAAGTGACTGGACTTCCTGATAACATCTGTAAAGTAGGGGCTTAGGATCTCTGGGTGAAAAGGCGGCAGTAGCAGCCATTCATACAGTGCTGGCATCTTTTCTGCATCATGCTTTGCAGTCAAATGCACATCTTGGCTGGAAAACTCTTGAATTCTATCTCAAGACATGTTCTTCCTGTCTCAGTATGGATGACTTGCAAATCTGTCCCCTTATCAGCTTCTCCATTGCCACATCTCATGTTCAATCACCAAAAACCTTGCCAGGCCACTGTAATGACTTCCTAAGAGCTTTTATTTTCCTTCCACTTTGCCTTCGTCCCCCTCAGCACTGCCTTCTCCATAGTACAGCCAGAGTATCTTTTAAATATGCAACTCAGATGGTTTATCACTCTGTCATTTGAAAGCTTCTGAAAGTTTTTTATCTCAGAAAATAAACCCAAAGTATAATCTAATTCCTCCCTCCTTGCTAATCCTACTTGGATAATTCTTCCCTTTGCAAATCATGTTCTAGCCATCATAACATTTTTTTCTTTTTCTTTCATTCTGGTAGGGTCTTGCTCTGTTGCCCAGTCTAGTGTGCAGTGGTGTCATTGTAGCTCACTGCAGCCTCAAACCCCTTGGCTCAAGTGATCCTCCTGCCTCAGCCTCCTGAGTAGCTGAGATTACAGGTGCACAATACCACACCTGTTTTTTTTTTTTTAAGAAATGGATGTCTGGCTATTTTTTTTTATTTATTTATATGTTTTGGTAGAAATAGAGTCCTGCTATGTTGCTCAGGCTGGTCTCAAACCCCTGGCCTCAAGCAATCCTCCTACCTCAGCCTCCTAAAGTGCTGTGATTATAGGTATGAACCACCTTGCCTGGCCCTTTTTTTGTTTCCTAAACATACCAACCTCATTCCTATCACCAAACCCTGGCAGTTGGTGTTCACTCTGCCTAGAATCTCTTCCCTACCTCTTCTCATGGTTACTTCTTATCATTCAGATCTTAACTCCAATATTGCCTCTTCTGAGAAGCTTTCCCTGACCACCCAGTTTAAGGTAACCTGGCACATCACCTTGCTTTTTAGCTTCTTTATAGAACTTAGACTTCTATGTCCCATTCAACTGTTTTTCTCCACCAGAATCTAAACACCAAAGAGCAGGGAGTTTAAAAAGCATTTGCTCTTGGCTCAGCACCTGTAGGTCAGTGGTTAGGGTCCCAGCCACAGGCACTGGAGTTGGTGGGTTCATTCCCAGCCCAGGCCTGCTAAACAAGCAAACAAACAACATAGCCAGGTGTTGTGACGGGTGCCTGTTGTCCCCCCTACTTGGGAGACTGAGGCAAGAGAATCGCTGGAGCCCAAGAGTTGAGGTTGCTGTGAGCTATGATGCCATGACACTCTACCATGGGCAACACAATGAGACTCTGTCTCAAAAAAAAAGCATTGGCTCTTGTTTCTTCAGTATTTAGAATACTTCCCAGCACAAAGTGGATGACATTAGTATTATTCAGCCCCAACAGTCAACAAGTAACTTAAGTTGCCATATTCCAAAATATAACTTTATTAACAAGCAGGTGACATGCTTTTTGAGAAAACTAAAAATGTCATTATTACAGCCCATTATAGCCCAGTTGTCTTGGGGCCCTGTTTAGGTATGATGTTACATTCAAAGAAACATCCCTCTATTCTCCAAAATAATAAAAAAGGAACTAGAATCTTTTCTGTAGTTTGAAGTAAAACCCCCAACACACTGTCAAACTTCCAAAACATCCTCTTGATTCACTTTGTTCTTTGTTAGTATCTCTGAGGGTGGAGGATTACAACCTATTTATTAGTGCTGTCCATTTTTTTTCTGTTCACATTACAAAAATAAATCTTGAAAATTAAAATATAATATGAATGAGAACACAGCATGACAAGGCAGTGTGCTCTCAGTACAAACACATTTTACATTTACTTAACCTTTCTTCTAAATTGCCAGTGAAACTTGGGTTGAATAAATATGTGCACGCAAAATAAAAATCCGTTAGAACTTAAATACGCAGTTAAAGTAACAGCTGTTGCCCTACAGTTGCCAGATCTTGATGTTCATTTGAGCTACGGTCTCAGACTGACCTGGGTTCAAATCCCAGTTCTCCCATTTGCTGTGAGCTCTGGGCACCTTGTCTCCCCACGTATGAATGCTAAGAGTGATGTGCCAATAGTGGCGATCTTATGGGATCCTTTGTGAGGATTAAATGCGATCAGACATGTAAAGCATTTAGCACAGAATCTGGGCCCAGGCCCAGATTCACTTTGTCCTCCTTTCTCTTTCCCATTTCTTTCTTTCAGTGTGAACCTCATGGCTACACAGAGAATTTTCAGGGGTGGTTCCTGCTCTAATCGAGATATGATGTGTGGTTTGCTTACCCAGGATCCAGCTTGCTGGGCCCTTTATACCCTTCTGACATATCCTGCTCTTTAGGGCACAGTGGACATGGCTAGTGGATGCTTTGTCATATCTGGAATAGCTGAAACAGGGGACAGCCAACTTGGGGAGCTCAACCGGAGTCGTATAACTGTTTCTCAAGTCCCCTCTATGTGGCATCACCACTGCTAACTTAGGCTTCCTCATAGGATGGGCATCTTGACTGCTTATGTGTGGCAGCTTACTTCCTCTTGGAGAGAAAGTAGAAGCTTCCAGGGTTTTTAAAACCTCATCTCAGAAGTCCTGGAATATTTTTTCCATCATCTTCTATTGTCAAAACAAATATAAGGCCAGCCTAGATTCAAGGGGAGGGAAAGGGAGCCCGTGTTTTGGTGGAGCGTGTGTCTACTGGGAGGGCAGGAAACGGTGGCCGTCTTTGGAGGTGATCCACCACAGTGAGAAAGCACCCACACCCTCCCTGCAGAGGGCTGAGTGCAGGGAATAGTGAACTCCCTACAGAGCTGCCACTCCCGCCCTTAGTCCTCTTCCCACAGTAGCCAGTGAGCACGGTGGTGAGCATGGGAGGATCGAATGTTCACCTGATGACTCTCTAAGGACCCTGTGATCAAATGCAGGTGGTTGACCCAAAATCTGAGCTTAAATATGAATATGTAGGGCCTTTTATGCTCATTTTTTTCCTGAACTGCTCCACTGAACTTTAATAAAAGACGAAATCCTGCTCCACATCTTCTCTCATTCCTATGTCAGTCTCTTGATTGTTTTCTTCATCCAACTTAGTTCGGCAAGACAGTCTCTCTATCCAAACTCAGGACTGAGTAGATTCAATTACTTATTAAGTAAATCACTGCCATCTGAACTTTGTTCACTCAAGAGAACTTGGGTTATTCTTTCGATGAAGCTCAGAGAGCAGCTAACGTACTGGGTGGCATCCCTCACTCTTCAGATTCATATCCAAACTCTCACAGGTTAGTGAAGGTTGCTCATATTTGAGTGTTTTTTTGGAGGCGAAGGGAGGAGCTGTACTCCCACACTGGAATGTAAGCTTTATTGAAGGCAGAGTCTCTGTCCTTTGTAGTCCTGTGGTTTAGCACGGTGCCTGGTACACAGTAGCTGCTCAGTAACTAGTCGTTGATTGAGTGAAGAGAATGGTATATGCAGAGACTTACTGATTCCTGAAACCAGGGAGAACACTCCTATCTCTCCATCTTGGTTTTGTGCAATTGGTTTTTAGATCAACTTGTAGGACCTCAGAGTTGTCTCATTTCCACTTCCTGTGTTGGATCTGGCCCATTATTGCTTTGGGTTGTAATCTTTATAGATGACATCCAGGCCACTGGCTGCTCTCTGACCTTCGTTGAAACCATTAATTTGATAAATGTGCTTTTATTAAACCCTTACTATGTGCCAGCTATGGTAGTGACTGTGTGTGTGTGGGGGGGGGTAAGAAATAAATGGAAAGCATAGTCGCAGTCATTAGAGAAGTTCTTCAAGGGTTTCAGTATGTCTGGATTATTCGATTTGGCTTTGAGGCCCTCTGGAGTTTGGCTCTTGCCTTTCCTCACATAGGTATCCAACCCCCTGCATCCTACCTCTCTTCTTTCACTGATACCAGGGTGGCCTTCTCACTGTCTCATAGATTTGGCAATTCATTCTTATCTTAGTGCTGTGTTACTGTCTACCTCCCACTCAACCTGTAGTAAGCAGTTATTATTCCAATTGTATATTAAAAATACTGAGACTTCTTATAATAAGGAGTTTTATATTAGAGTTTTCAGGCATCTAGGAAATACTAGCATTTTGAAGGTTAAAAGGGGGCTTAGAGAGAGGTCTAGTAACTTTCTCAAAGTGGACACATAAAGCCTCCCAGCACAGTGCCTGGCATGTAAAGGCCCTCTAAACCCATTTCATTTCCCTATAGGGAAATAAAATTACTTCCTCATTAAGAAAGCAAATAAAGAAAAAACACACTTATGAATTATCTTCTTTAAAACTCAGTGGCATCATAGCAAAATAAAGGAATTTGTGTGGCATCTTTCTTAGAACTACTCCACTCCTCATATTCTGAATCAGGAGATGATAGAAGGCATAAGTTCTAGTATTGTATAGTACAGTAGGGAAATGATGGTTAAGAATAATATATTGGGCTCGGCACCCGTAGTTCAGTGGTTAGAGTGCCGGCCACATACACCGGGGCTGGTGGGTTCAAACCTGGCCCAGGCCTACTAAACAACAATGACGACAACAACAACAAAAATAGCTGGGCATTGTGGCAGGCACTTGTAGTCCCAGCTACTTGGGAGGCTGAGGTAAGAGAATCACTTAAGCCCAAGTGTTTGAGGTTGCTGTGAGCTGTGATGCCACAGCAAAGAGAAGATTTATAATGTTTCCAACACAAAGAAAGAGAAATGTCTGAGGTGATGAATATTCCAGTTACTCTGATTTGATCATTATACATTGCATTCAGGTATCAACATATCGTATGTACCCCCCAAATATGTACAAGTATTATATGTCAATAAATAAGAAAAAATGTAAATAACACATTTGCATTAGTTCGTTGCGAATATGAGATAGTATGTGAAATGCACGTAAAGATCAGCATGTGTTAAAATGCTCAGTAGAAGTTTGTTACTGTTATGATGATAATGACTGCATGCATAGCAGTTTGGAGTCTTAATTAAAAAGTGAGATTTTTACTCTGGCAGCAAAGACAACCTTCCCCCTCTCAACGGCAGAAAAAGCCACCGCCAGCCCACGTGTCGCTGACCATGGTGCTGAAACATTTCTTCCAGGAATTACGATCTCAGTGCCAGGAGAAGGAGCGTGACAGAGAAAAAAAGGATCAGCCACAAAGAGGCAAAGTGGACAGAAGGCACTGGAAAGGCCTATTAGCCTGTACAGATTTCCAAGAGGAAGAAATGAGAGGCTGTTGTTCCCACTTCTTTTCATGCAGTCATCTTTTGTTATTCAAAATCAGACGTCATTATAGTTACAAATACATGTTCAGATTCATCCTTGTCTCTCCAAACTCTTGCTACTGGTGCTATCAGAAAATAGGGAATTAAACAGATTTGGATAACACATTATCTCTCGCTGTCCAGATTTGCTATTCAGTGCCAGAAATTAAAATAATTTGGGAGATGAAGGGTAGTTATAATTGCAGTTCGTTTATTCCATTAACGTGCATTGAACCTTCTATATTCCAGGTACTGTATTTGTCAGTGAGACACAGAGTAGTGAACAAGAAGGAGACGTGGTCATGGTTGTCATGGAGACAGTGTTTTTGTGGGAGAAGATTGAAGATAAATAAATGTAAATATGTTGAGATACTAATAAGTACTATGAAGAAACTAGTGAGCGATTGTCATGGGAAAAATTACTTTTTTTCTTGGGAATTCTATATATAAGGAATATTGTACATAATTAATAATAACCACTAACATTTACTTAGTGCTGCAGGCTAAGCACTGAGTATCTTACCTATGTTAACTCAATAATTAGAGCTCTATGAAGTGGACAATTACTATCCCCATCTTATAGGTGAGATGGCTGAGGCACAGGAAAGTTAAATACTGCTCAAGGTCGGGTGGTAAGTCAGGGATATAGCGGAGATTTGAGCCCAGATAGTCTAGCCTCAGAGCTCACCTCAGAATCTGAGATCCCAGAGGTCAGTGGTGAGGGAGAGAGGAAGATGGTATAGGAGGAAAAGATGAGGGAAGCAACTCTTCAAACACAGGCAGAGGAAGAGGTTAGAGCCTCAAGAGACTGAGGGAGGAAGAAAAAAAAAAGAGACGGAGGAGTTTCATAGGAATTGGTGCAGAACTTAGCCTTTTTGCAGAGTTTAGCCTTCTGGTCTCCATGAATCAATCTTCATTTTCCCTTCTCGTTACACCAGTGATTCTGTTGCTCAGGCCTGATTCCTAATGAGATTCTGCTTCATGAGCTTCTGGGTAGAGCTACCTCCCATCACTCGTGAGAAGTGAGATCTCTAATCTTAATTAGAGATTTTTATGTTGCTACCTTCAGGCTTCAAGAGGAACTTGAGAGACAAGGAAAGAGACTGAGTGTCCGTTGGTTTATGGAAAGTTTTGCATTGAAAGCTTTTACCACTTCTCTAGCTTATCCATTTCTCCTTCCTGATCTGGAGTCTCCCTAATCTATTCTCTGGCACACTTGCTTTGTGGCCTTCTTCCGTTTCTTAAGTTGGCCATGGAGCTTATTTCATTAGGTGCCATTTGTCCTGGAGTTTTAGGGTTTTATTCAAAACATCAACAATGACATCTGATGGGAATCTGCCATTTCCCACTTGAAATGTTAAAGAAACCTAATAATCAAATGCTAAATACAGACACATAAAAAATCATTATTTTGATTATGAAAAGATGCTTCATGGGATATAATGCAGCCTCACAGAGCTTCTAAGCCAGCGGGGCCTGGGTGCAGAATATCTTTCACATGTGAGTGTGTGACCTTGAGAAAGTAACATGATCTTAAAGCCTTGGTCACCTTGTATCTTAAAATAGGAATAACACTTAACCTTGCATAGTTGCCTATCAAGGTCAAATGAGATTATGCAGATAAACTTCCTTGTACAGTGTGTAACAACAGTAAATAGTAAATGCTAGTTAATCTCTCTCTCTTTTTTTTATTTTGAGACAGAGTGTTACTATGTCACCTTCAGTAGAGTGCTGTGGCATCACAGCTCACAGAAACCTCAAACTCTTGGGCTTAAGTGATTCTCTTGCCTCAGCCTCCCAAATAGCTGGGACTACAGGTGCCTGCCACAATGCCTGGCTATTTTTGGCTGCAATTGTCATTGTTTAGCTGGCCCAGGCTGGGCTCAAACCTACCAGCCTCAGTGTATTGTGACTGGCACCCTATTCACTGAGCTATGGGTGACAAGCCAGTCTCTTCTTTTTTTAAAATGCAAACTTTATATGAGACATGACAAACACAACAGACAACTGTGCACACCGTAAGTGTACAACTTACTGAATTGTCACAAATGAACACACCTATGTAACTAGCACAGCAGAAGCCCTCCTCCTGCCACCTTCCGGTCCGTACCTCACCTTACCGTAGATAAGCTTTCACTGTTTTTACATTTATGTAAATAGAATTGTGGAATATGTCCTCTTTTGTATCTAGCTTCTTTCACCCCCCCATGTTGTTTGTGAGATTCAGTTGTCCATGTTGATAAGTGTAGTTATGATTTGTTTACCTTCATTGCATGTACTATTCCATTGTAATAAAATCCATTCTAGCAATGAGCATTTGGGTAGTTTCACTTTTAGCTATTATGAATTTTGCTGTTAATATCATTCTATCCATGTCTTTCTGAGCATGTGTGGCCATTTCTATTGTATACATATGTATTTTTTTTTTTTTTTTTTGGCCAGGGCTGGGTTTGAACCCACCGCCTCCAGCATATGGGGCTGATGCCCTGCCCTTTTGAGCCACAGGCGCCGCCCTGTATATGTATGTGTTTTATTGAGCCTGTCTCTAGGTGTGAATTGCTGGCTCATAGGGGGTGCACATTCCAGCTTTAGTACTGGCTATCAAACAGTTGTGCAAAGTGTTTCCACTTGTTCTTTTTCCTTTTACAAAGGAATTTACCTCACAGTTCTTTTGATTGAGTGTGTACATTTACCATCTGAACCTATTTTCCAAAACTTTATTGGTAAGTTATGCCTTTGGTGATATTCTCATTATAGAATGTGAAGTATGTCTGGTTGTATTTGTAACTTTATTTCTGAGAGTTACTTCTCTTGGGAATTCCTCTCTCTTCGCCACCAAAAAGTCATTTGACAAATACATCACCAGATCCTAAACTGGTTGATTTTCAATAATGGTTTCAATGTTTCTCAGTGTTTTTGGGATTCGCCTCTCAAGTCTTTTCTCAACCCTTCAGTTATTTACTTGTTCTCACCAAGCCTGAGCCTGGCAATAGGAACAGTCAGCAGGGCACGCCCACTTTTATTAGTCAGCTTGGAGAGCATTCACAAAGTTTTGCCTTCAGACTGCCTAAATACTTATTATTTTGAAATCTCCCTAATTGTGTAAGTTTCTCCCTTCTGATTTCAGAACTGTATACCACTTCCATCTTTACCATCACCATCACTTACCATCTGTTGATGTGGACAGTGAATCACTTTCCATGTGTTATTTCATTTAATTTTCATAGCAGGCCCATCAAATAGGTATAGATTGTCAAACCAAGGCACCGAGGGGTTAAGTAAGATGGCCCAATCACACAGCTTGTAAGCGAGGAGATTGCTCTGGACCTCTGTTGCACTATCCTGACGTCAGACGTACTTTACTTAGAAAGATTTAAACGCCCATGCGCCAGGCTCTCTGAGGGAATCTAACATGTGACTGTTCTATTCCTTCACATTCATTATTGGTTGTCAGGAGGCTCTCCAGTAAACATCTCTTATGAGTGCTCTTAGTCAATGATAGTTGAAAACTTTGCAGCCCCGAACTCTTTTGTCTCTCATTTCCTTTTGCCAACAAAGCATTCTGCTGCTGATACAACCTTTCCTATGCCAGTTACGTGATGCCTCCATGCTTAATTGACAGCAGGTTCCAAATCCATTGTAAATGTTTTGTGTTAGGAAACTAGGCTATTCCCACTCCTACCCTCTACTTTTCCCATTTTCCTGATTATCTCTTGTTCCCACTGTCATCAAATTGAGCCTTCACTTAACTGCCTGTTTGTTCTCCTGTTATTTCTGGTCTGAACAAAGCAGTGGGGACAGTTTCCTTCACCATCTGTGCTCTCTGGGAGGTTAATGTAGCAATATTTGTAACAGTGAAAAGAAGTCTTCTCTTTGATTCTTTCCACCTGTAGCTACAGTCCTTGATTTGTTTTTATGGCCAGATTTTTGGCACCTGTGACTGAGATTCTAGGAGTACAAAATATTTCAGTAGCAAAATGAAAGATTCTAATGTTTCATCCCCACAAGAATAATGGCTTAAATTTATTGAGTATTCACCATGAGTGAGGCATCATTCAGAGTGAATTACATATATCATGTGACATATTGTGTTGTCAACACAGCAACCCTGTGAATGCTGTTATTATCCCCATTTTACAGATGAGGAAACTGAGGCAGAAGGAATGTAAGAAATTTACTCATGGTTATCAGCTTAAAAGGAGCAGAGCCAGGATTTGAACCCAGGCAGTCTAACTCTAATCACTGTGCTTTGTTGGGTTCTGGAAAGAGTTCTATATCTGAAGTTAGGAAACTGGACTGGGTCCTGGGCCTGCCCTTTATTAGCTAGCCATTTAAGGGAAAGGGGACACTCGGTTTCCTCATTTGTAAAATGGGTTGACATGATATCAAATGAAGTAGGGAAAGCATTGAATGTAAAAGTGCTCTGTGAGTTACAAAGCACAGGCTACACGCGGCCTTTGGAGTATCGTCTTTCTCACCTTGTTACTTTCCTTGAGATGTGGCTCCAGTTATTCTAAATTTGATTCAAAACACACACGATGAGGCTGCAAAGTGCTAGAGCTAGAAAACCATCTGATGTTCAGTGGAGCTGATGAGTTGTTCCATCACTATTTCTGCTACATTCAAACTATAAAAACACCCCAATGAAAGCCCATCAGGAGAACATTAAAATATCTGCAGGTTTCTGAAGTCAGGCTGTACTTGATAGTGGAGTTCTGCTTTCGTAAGTCTAAACTGAAAAACACCGATGTCAAAGTTCACTTTGTCACAGGATCCCCCCGCCCCCAGAACCTGGGTCTAGATGCAGTGCAGATGGGACATGGAGGGGGTGGTGCTTGAGTTGGGGACCCTTGGAGGCAGTGGGGACCAGCCCTGCTCAGTCTTCTGTACCAAACTCCTAACCACTCGATCCTGGGAAAATATGTAGTTGCTGGTACCGTCAGTGGGAAATAGCAGAGTGCAGTGGAGAGAACACAGGGAGATCTGGGTCTTGTTGAACGATGATTCCTCAAAATACCACCAGATTCCCTGCTGCTAAGGCAAGGCTGAGTTTACTGCTTGCTGAAGTCTGTGTGAGGGTCACCTTGATGGAGTCTTAGGGTCTCACAGGGGAGAGCAGTGTTTTTCAACCTTTTTATATCACAGCACACTTGAACCCTACAGTTAAACTTCTGTGGCACACTTAAATCATGTTGATCAAAAAAAAAAAAAAAGTAAAAAGAAGATACAGTGCTTTGAACATCTTTTGAAAATAATTTCATTAACGATCTTTAAAAATATTTATAGCACACCTAAGATCCTCTCACAGCATACTGGTTGAAAATCACAGGGGGAGAGAGTAAAGTCAGGATATGTGTGTGGTTTCTAAGGGGGTTTTGATCAGGTTTGGGAGAGGAGTATGATATGATGGCTTAAGATTAGTGGACACAGCAAGGTAGGAGTTAGGAAGGGTCTTGGTTTGATGTTATTTTTGAAAAATTGTGCAGTTTTTTTTTTTGGAGACAGAGTCTCACTCTGTTGCCCTGAGTAGAGTGCTGTGGCATCGTTGTAGCTCACAGCAATCTCAAACTCTTGGGCTCAAGAGATCCTCCTGCCTCAGCCTCCTGAGTTAGCTGGAGGCACCTTCCATGATGCCCAGCTAGTTTCTCAATTATTTTTAGGAGATACAGTGTCTCACTCTTGCTCAAGCTGGTCTCAAACTCCTGAGCTCAAGCAGTCCACCCACCTCAGCCTCCCAGGGTGCTAGGATTACAGGTTTGAGCCATTGTGCCAGCCAGTTGTGTAGTTTTAAATAAGAGTTTCAGAAGTTCCTGAAATGAATAATAAAATTATTTGAAACTTTTATCTTTCTGGCCAAGATTTTCCAAGAAGAGCAAAGTCATGTTGCTGAAGATAGTGGGATAGGCTAGTCCTGTCAGTGAAGTCAGCTGAATAGTCAGGGTAGTGTAGATAGGAAGCTGTGTGAGTGTAAATAGTTTTGGGTTCTTAGTCTGACTCCTGGCAGTAGTTTATTAGTTTTGTAACCTAAGTCCTTATCTGTGAAATGGAGACACTCCTTCCTACCTTACAAGCTATTTTTCAGCATCGAGTCATATTATGTGTGAAATACGTAAATGGAGTACATCCTCAACTATTAGTTCCTTATTCTTTGCATGTCATCACAAACCAGGCTCATTAACAAGCAAAATTTTATTGTATTGGGTCTATGACTCTCAGGTTTCAGTTGCAGACACCTGAATCTACTCTAGCTAGTTGAGGCTTAAATGGGATTTATTCTAAGTATTCATAATGAATTTTCTTACTGAGTCATTGGGAGGGCTGAAGAACAGATTCTAAGCTGAACTTTCAGGAATAACTGTGACAACCATCTTGAAGGACTGGGCGACCAAGGGGGCCAGTGCCTGCGTGTAGCCCTGGAATGTGGCTGATGCCTGTGGTAGACTCGCCCTGCTTTCGCCTTGTTCCACAGCAGCACAGTGGAGGTGCTGCCCCTGCCTTTCTCTGCACATGACTTAGCTCTAAATCAAGATCTTGTGCAGTGCAGCTGCTCCCTGGAACCTAATTCACACACAGAATTTGTGCTGCAAGGGCATCGGAGAAGGGTAGTGTTTGGTTTCCCAGCCTCAGTGTGCTACTAACATCTTTTAATTGCAGTGTGCTAGTAACATCCAAGCTTAGTGGCTTCATGGGTGAGAGGCCCCAGGTCCTGGCTTCCCTCTTGTCCCTTTCTTATTTCATTACCTGTTAGACTCTTCACCTCAAAGGGAGCAGAGGCAGGGAGGAGAGAGGAAACAAATCGGTCTGCTGATTGTACAGAGTACTGGAGCTGAGAGATTAACATTTGAGCTCAGGTTCATCGTCCTGATCCCAGGCATTGGGCAAAGTGCTTCTCTCTATAACCCAGATATAGTTCCCACCCCCACTACAGCTTGTTCACAGCCTGCTCCTCCCGTAGTCATTCATTAATCGAGCCACACCACACAGCTGCATGAGAAATAGGTACATCCGTTGTGCACCCAGGACGCTGCCCATCACCTTGGAAGTGCCTCTGAGACTGTTCTCTCAGTGAGGAAGGCAGAGCATGGTGTTGGGAGAAAGTGGGAGCCTGGGTTTTTGCCTTAGGCCAGCCGGTTTCCATGCTCTGTAACGTAGGGCAAGTCACAGAACCTCTTCCTTCCATTTCTTTGTGTCTGAAACAAGAGCATGGGGGTCTGTGCGCCCCACAGCTTCCTTTTAGCTCTTCATTCTGTCTTCTCTTTGGGAGAACTCAACTCCCAAATGACAGTCGTCAGGGGATGTTGGCTTGTTTCATGAAGCAAGACCAGTAGGTTATGCCACCTTCTCTGTGACCTTGACACCCAATATAGATTTCCCTCTATTTGTCATCTGTCACTCTTCTAGCACTTTCTGTCCTCACTGCATTGTGTTTGTAAGGATTTGTTGGCATTTCCGCCTTCCTTCAGCTTTGGGCCTCAGAGGAAAGGCCAAACCGCCTCTCCATGATTTGCAGATAGGAAATTGCGAAGCCGTCTCCTAGGCCCCGCTACATTTCTATCTGTGCGTTTGACCGCTGGAGAGCCTCGTACCTGTGCCTTTCTTTTTCTCCTTAATTATCCCATTACCAAAATAACCAGCTTATTTTATTTCCAGTAGTAACAGAACCACATCAGATAACATCTGTGATGCTCAAGAAGTACAAAGCCAAGCAAGCCCATGTGTTACTGCAAGACAAACTCCCGCCTTTGTTAGGCAGCAGGAAGGAGCCGCTCTGGCAGTGAAGGTTAACATTCGGTTTCACAGTGAAGTATGAAAAGGTCAGAAGTAGCCGTAAAATTTTCATAGTGTTTGTACTGTCTCTTCTGGCTTGGCCTGCACTCTCGATTCCATCTAAGGCAGGAGGTTTATGATTTAGAGCCTTCGCTGATCTGCATAATCCATTAAAATGTCACTTTTTTAATTGCAGAAGCTATTCCTCTGCAGCGTACACCTGCTGCTGCTGCCAGGATTTATGGCCAGGACGCAGTGTGATCTGTGTTTGGGATGGATGGAGTCCCTCTGCCATTCCAGGCTGCCCTCAGTAACATTGCTCTGGTCATTCTCTGAAACTGCAGGCGAGCTGAAATGACACCCCCCACCAGCACGTTCTCTGTTCTCTTCCTAACGCCTTTGGGGACCCGTTTCTCCCCTTCAGTAATTGCTGTGCTGGTGCCATGTGTATACAGGGAGAATCCCACACACAGCATCAGATGAGCAGGGATGTTAAGGGAGGCTTTGAAACTTGGTTGCTTGTAGCACATTGGTGACCACAGTGGGCCAAGAAACTCCAACGGAGCCTTCACAGTGTGCACCAAAGGGACTGGCCAGAAGAGTATAGAGCGGGACAGGGTTTGCTTCTAGCATCTCAGGACTATTTGTCTCTGAGGTAACCAGATTTAGGGAACACTGATATTGGACTCAGGCTTCTGAGATGCTCACCAAGAATCCGAGTGCTCCTAAAATGGGGGTCCTGAGAGCAAAGGCCTGGGCAGAAGGTGGATACGATGAAGAGGGGAGCAGAGTCACTTATGAAGACCGCCTATCAGGTGATGGTGAGAGGCTGTGAGTTCCTGGGGCAAGGTGAAGCAGGTGTAGGGGCACCCCAGCTGGCTGTTACTCAGAGACACCTGTGCAGTTTCTCCAAGCAGGGATAGCCCAGGCCCTGGAGAGTCTGACTCAGAAGGGCAGGGGTGGTTGTGGCCAGATGTGAAGCCAGGTTTAGAACCACCCAGATGGGGAAACAGACAGGAAGGAAAGCAGCATGGCACCATAGAGAGAGTAGGGCCCAGGGGTCACATAGACTGAGGTCACATCCCACCATTGGAAACTCCATTTCCTCTACCTTTTTTCCAAGTGTCCCTTTCTAGGCTGTAGAAGCTGGAAAGCTAAGACTTACTTTTTCATGGGATCAGTACACGTAGGGTTCAGGATCTGAGCTAGGGTCAGCCAACTGGATGTGCTTCCGTGATGCCCCAGAAGCAAAGGCCACACTTCTGCACCTGCTTTTTCTCCAGCAACCATAGGCATGGCTGGGCTGGCTTTTCTGCCAGTATCCTGATTCTTTGATGTGACTTCAGTTGTGCTCCTGGAAGCTTTGTATCTAGGGGCCATTTCTTCAGCTTCCCAATTGATTCCTTAAACCATTAGTCCTAACCCCTCTCTGCTTAGATACTCTGTGATGCAAGTCAGATGGGTATGTGGCAGCAGTAATATCTTACTCAAAGCGTTATTGGGAGGATTATCGAGATAACATGTGTCAAATATCTGTAAGTAGCTGGTCCTTGGTAAAATTAACTTCTTTTCAGAAAGAAAGGAACTAGATTTTCAACTAGAAGATACTGGGAGAGACCTCTGGAAGATTCCCTGTTAATCAGGCAATTGGTCATGCAGTGTTACTGAACACCTGTGTATAGTTCCATCAGACATTGAAATTCACGTGAATCTGAGCTATCTGGTAAGATTCAAAGCCTTGGCACCCAGGATGGATAACTATAAAGTCTTAAGTCCCCATGACACAGGCGTTAAAGTGTCCTGTAGAGCCTGTGGATGAAATCTTCTTGCATAGATGGCAAATGTCCTGGAGTCTGGCTGCGCAAGCTGGAGTGCTAAGTGTTTAATGTAGGTTAGTTACCGCATGTCTCTGACCTTTAGCTTTCTCACCTGTAAAATGGGGGTATTAAGTGTACCCATGTTGCTGCTTTGCTGTGAGAATTGAAAGGCTCAACCCAGTGGGGCCCATTGGGAATATATGTATTTGTACAATAAGTATTAGTTGTCATTAAGAATGATCCTTTATCTAGAGCTTTTTCTAAGTAAGAAATTTGACTCATGTCTTTTTTACAAGCTAGTTGGCCATTTCTCCTAGATAATCTTGATAATCTCAGAGACCATCTCAGAGTACTCTAATTTTGGTACTACATGTATAAATGGCCATGTAAAATATTAATGACCAGGTTGTTTAATTTTTTTTTTTTTTGAGACAGAGTCTCATTACATCATCCTTGGTAGAGTGCTATGACGTCACAGCTCACAGCAACCTCAAACTCTTGGGCTTAAGGGATTCTCTTGCCTCAGTCTCCCAGGTAGCTGGGACTACGGGTGCCCACCACAATGCCCAGCTATTTTTTGGTTGTATTGTCGTTGTTTGGCAGGCCTAGGCTGAGTTCAAACCCACCAGCTCTGGTGTATGTGGCTGGCGCCCTAGCCGCTGAGCTACAGGCACCAAGCTGACCTGGTTGTTTATGTAGTTGAGAAACTTTCATTAATGGATGATCAGATTTGTAGTTTTAAAATAGATAAGATAAGAAATATAAATATTCTTCCTAGAGTGACTGGATGTTTAACAACTTAATAGACAGAAAATAATTATCTATAGTGGGTTCATGTTGCTTTTATAACGCAGTTGGACTTTTAGAATTTGGTTGATATTTAAAATTTCTTTTATCTTTTGATGCTGCTGTTATGACCAATTTTAAAAAATGGTTACTATGTACTAAGTAGTATTCTAAATCCTTTTAATGTATCATCTCCTTCAGTTCTCACATCAACTATGAGAAGAAGGTAGTTCACAGGTGAACAAACGGACATACAGAGAGGTAAAGTGACTTACCCAAGGTCACTAGCAAATAGGTACAGAGCTTGGATTTTAATCAGGATTTGTCAGATTCTTAGACTCATGTTAATACCCACTATGATGTAAGAGAGAAAAGAAAGTTAAACTAAAAGAAAATTAGACAGGGTTGAACAGTCTGGGTGTAACATTTGTTGGTGTTAGTTGGGCTCTGGTCCCTTCCCTTGACCATGTGGTATAGTCACTCTTGGAACACGGGGACAGAGAAAATCAGCAGTGCCTTCTCCCAGGCGCTGCCCGCACAGTGGTCATGAGTGTCATCTGCAAAACTTCCCTTTCAGTCTCTAGATTTTTAATAAAATCTCAACAAACGTCTTTATGAAAAAGCTAATTTCAGATGTTAGGAGGTGTTAGGACTATTGTGAACTGACTGCAAATAGACTATAAAGAGTGGAGTAAAATGAAAATAAAGCAAATACTTCACAGCTAAATGGAAAACTCATTGGTAGAGAGTGGAGTCTTCTGGAGGAATAGGCGTTTTTCCTCGCTAAGGTAGGGGTGGGGGTGGTTTTCAGTCCTACATCAGCTTTGGCTGGTTGGTCTTCTCTGCAGGGAGTCTTTGGCTGCTACTATGCTAGCTGGCCCAGAGATGGGATTTCACTGGAAGGCTGCAGGGGTGCATCAGGAGAGATGAATCCCAGCGGAGAAAGCTCAACTGGGCTTGATGGGAGAAAACTCACCAGGTCCAGGGTCAGCCTAATCTGTCTCTGTTCTTCACTTGTATTCCATCTCCCCCCAGATCCTCTCCTTTTCATGTCTCTCTGGTTCTCTCCTATGTGTATATCTGAAGACTCTCTCTGGATCCATTGTACAAATGGCACCTCAGAGTCCAGCATCCCCCATATAACTGAAGTTCTCGGTGGCCTAGCAACAGTGTGATTGCTACAAGACTAGACGTGATTGGCTTCCCCTGGGGCAGGTGTTCACTCTGAGGCCAGTCACCCATAGGGGGGTGGTAGAGAATGAACTTGTTTACAGGGGCAGTTGGGGAAGTGGCTTGTGTTGGACGGATGCTTTAAATGATGTCTTCTACAGACAGCTGTGAACAGTGCTGACTAAAATGACAATAATTTATTGATCACCTGTCTTGTATAAGAGCCTCTGCTGTCTCAAAATTAAACTTAATACAGCACTGACTACTCCCAGATTATTTTTTTTACTTCTACCCAAATCTAAAGTATCTAGAAAAGCAAGTGATACTTAACCAAGAAAGTAAATGACAAAGGAAGATGATGTTGTGGCTCTCTCTGCATCGGTTACAAGGGCACATCCCTGAGAAAGGTTGATTTGCGGTACAGTATGAGATACACAGTCCCTCCTCACTGTTCAGATGTCTCTTTTGAGGCATTTAGTCTAGGTAAAGATCAACAGTGACAACCTGGAAAAGTTCCAGAGGCTTATCTCATTAGAGATTAAACATTAAACATGGTTTTGTAGTAAACTAGAGGAAGAGCAAACTCAATAAAACAAGAATAGTATTTTATGCAAAATCACTGAAAAACACAGAAACAATAAAAAGTTTAATCTCGAGAACTAGTTTCCCAGAATTTGTGGTGGGGGCCATAGACGGATCAACCCTTTGCAAACCATATTCTTTTTACCGGGCTACCCTGACCCATGCTGGTCTTGGTGGCATCTACACAGAATTTTTCCAGATTGTTCTCCTTTTCTGTGCCAGATCAGGAGACCTTGAAAATCCAATCTCTGCAAAAGTTCTGTCTTTTAAGAGTTTAGCCCTCCCGACTGCCTATCGTTTTGCCTTCATACAACGAGGCTCTAGAGCAGTCTTTCAACAGATTTTGCCTGAGTCTTTCCTGGTGTCTTTATCTAATCACAGTTTTATGAACTCTTCATACACCAACCAGCCAATTTTTGCAGCCTCAGAATCATGCTCAGGAGACAGACACTGATTTTTCCTGCAGTCAGTTTTAAAGGCTTTAACCATCTGGGATCTTTAGTAACTTGTGAAAAGCAAATGGATGCCACGTTTTCAGAATTTTTGTGGCCCAACCCCCCAGGGTGGTTGTGCATGACATACATGGCAATGATGCAGACGTATCTGGTGCTTGGTTATGAACCTAAGTCATCAAAATAGATTTTAAGTAGCTGCTTCCTTGTTTAATTTGATTTACTGCTGTAATTCTTACTTGGTGTACAAAAGGTGCTATTTTATTGAAAAGGGTTGCATATTACTTTGAATCTTCTGAGAGCATTAACCCCCGGATAGGCCACCATTTCTCATCTTTCCCTTCCCCACGGCAATGTCACTATGTCCATGGAAAATGGAAATCAACTAGAGTTCAGTTGACTTAGCCATTACTTGCAACAAAAGAAGCCACCTGAGCTACAGAACCCAGTGGTTTTGAGTACAGTTAAGTCCCACAAAATGTGGAAGTGGGGAAGCTAGTTTCTTTTTCTTCTTAAGGTCACATGAGCTCTTGCCCCTGAAGCTCTCTTCAAGCCAGCACGTTTTGGTATGTATGTGGCCAAACATGGCTTCCTGTTTTATACTGCTTCCCAGTCAAGTACCCAGTGATGAATGACAAGTATCTCCAGGTCCAAATATCTGGGGAAAAGTCCAACAAGCCCAGCTTGGACCAGTTGTCCATTCCTGGCCCAAACAACTGCAGTCAGGTCACCATGGTCACATGGCCAGCATTATGCTCAGCTGGGGATCTCAGGGATGGGGGGAAGTGATACAAGTAGGTTCTCTCAGGTGGGTGGTGAGGAGGAAATTGTCAGTATCTTTGATTCACCGGGTGCAGAGATAGTTTACTTGGATAGCAGCTGCAGCTTGGGAATCACATCTTCAAGTCTGTTTCCTGGCCCATCTCTATCAGTCCTGCTGATCTTTTCCTCTTTTTCATTTGGTTCTTCAGTCAGTTTTTAACCTCCTCCCTTTGCTTCTTCTCACTTCATTTTATCTTCCTTATTTCTCAGTCAGTGCTTCAGAAAGTACCACGATGCCTCTGTCACTGTGGTGCAAAGAACACTCGAGTAGGGAATCTAGACCAGCTTCTAGTTCTTCTTGGGCAAGTCACTGGACCACTGCTGGCCCTGGCTTTATCTTCTGAAAATGAAAGGGGCTGGACTAGATGCTGGAAGAAACCTTAGAGATCACCTTGTCCGGGGAAGCTAAATACCTGTCCACTCATGCTGCTGTTCTGAAAATACAGCACCCATGGCAGACATTGCTAGTTGATACCCGCACAGCATTCCAGGCAGCCACTACCAATCAGTTAGATGTGACTCTTGAGATATGGCCAATTACTCTGGCTATCTCTGAGCAAGAAATTAAGGCCTACCTTTTGGCCACCTTTTCTTCTTTGTACCTTACCTTCCTTACAGGGATAGGATATGTGAAGCTATTATTTCTAATTCTCTGAAATTATAAAGGAAAAATAAATTTCCTCCTCTGCTTTTTTCTACCTATTCATTCTTTTTTTTTTTTTAAACCTGCTTCATTTCTGACTGCCATCGAATCCAGCCTGTAATTTCTCCTGTGACTAAAGAATTGACTTTTTTTTTTTTTTAACAAAGGTGTGAAATTGGAGGTGTGGACATTTGTCTGAGCTCCCCAGAATTAGACTGGCTCACTTTGCAACTGTGTGGTGGCAGGCAACAGTGAGAGTTATTTTACTTTTTTGAAAATATGTTTTCTGCAGTTATATTTAGAGTGAAGAAAGATCTTTGCATTCTCAGCTCTAATTATATTCAATGTGCCTAATTGCTGTTACTCTCAAATATGATATTGAGTGAGGTCGCATCTTCAATTCACATTTCTCATCTATATTTACAAGTGACACAGCTTTGGAACATCTGCTGGGCCTACAGAACATTCATTTCTGCAGATGATGCAGCTGTAATGGCTGGTGGCAGAATTGTTTCCTCGACGACGATGCTGGGGTACATCTCTCCCTTTCTGTCTTTCCTGCTAGGTGCTGTTTTTTAAGTCACCTTCTGGAGTACATTTCCCCAAGAGAGATGGGTTCACACTTGTAAGGCAGGGTATTTCTATTATGTTTGCAGAGGAGCTATGTCCCGGAGTACTTATTGGTAGCAGCCTCCGTGTGCCATCTTGTGCAATAGCTCTGTAAGTAGGCAAGCTGTAGGTGTGGGGAGAAAGTTTCTTTCTTCTACTTGTATTACTCCCCCTCATCCCTGAGCATCTACCCTGAGATCCCCGGCTGAGCAGAATGCTGGCCATGTGACCATGGTGACCTGGCCGCAGTTGTTTGGGCCAGGAATGGATAACTGGTCCAAGCTGGGCTTGTTGGACTTTCCCCCAGAAATTTGGACCTGAAGATACTTGTCATTCATCACTGGGAGCTTGACTGGGGAAGCAGTATAAAACAGGAAGCCATGTCTGGCCACATACATGCCAAACGTGGGGGTTTGAAGAGATGCAGGAGCTTCAGGGGCCAGAGCTCATGTGACCTGAAGAAAAGAAAAAATCTAGAAAGAGGATTAATGCAAATTGGAAAGTAAAGGGAAACTTGCAAAGACCAGACCTGGGGTAAAATCTGTATCTCTCATGCAGTGTTTTTCAACCCTTGTTTTTAATCTCACGGCATACTTGAACCTATAGTTAAACTTCCCCGGCACATAAATTGTGTTGATCAAAAAAAGACTAAAAAAAGGAGTACACTGTGCTTTGAACTTCTTTTGAAAATAATTTAATGATCTTTAAACATTTTCATGGCACATCTAACATCCTCTCATGACACACCAGTTGAAAAATCACTGCTCTGATGCATATAGGCCCAGGATTGGCTTCCTAGTGAAAAGAATCTTGGTGCTGGTAGAGAATGTGGGTATTATATACCTATTTCTGCTTGGAGAGGGGGAGCGCCCTAGGCAGATGAGGAAGAGTGGGGGTATGCTTCACATAGACTGCCTTTAAATGCTTTTTTGTTATTAACTTACAACTTTAGAAGATTACAAGTTAATAAAAGTGAAGACTTAAATGCTTCCATTTCTGAAGCAGCCGCCATATGCAGGAAGTACAGAGGACAGATGCGTATTGAACTGCACTGTATGTCTCAGCACAGCCAGACTATGGGAAATGCTACAGATGAAAGGGCCAGGATCTTCATCAGCCACATGGTAAGGGAACAAAAGGAACACAGCAGGAACCGAGATGTTAAAAGAGACTTAACATATATAGCCAAAGGAACATTTTTGTTGGGCAAGATTAACCTATGTCTACTTTGTTAAAAAACCAATTAAAAAATGATATCTTAGTTTAGATCATGCTATAATTATGGATTGGATTTCCACCTCTCATATTACAGATGAGGAGGCAACGTTATTTGCTTCACATGTCAAGGGCAACAAACAGGTAGGGAAACTATGATCAGAATCCAGATCCCCTGGCCCACGTGGGATATTGTCACCATTTCTTCCAATATGATCCTGTACTATACAATTATCTCTGAGTTCATTGGGGTAGATAAAATCATTGCAGAGTCAACTACATATTGGAGACTACTAGGTGTTAATCTGGTCTCTTAATTGCTTTTCAGGCAAAATTGGCTCTGGCTTTGTCTGTAAACCCTGGAATTATGACATTCTGGGACTTGAAAAGTTATAAAGAATAAAAGTTATTCTATTGCATTCTACTTGCTTTAATACTATGCAGTCAGTTTTATTGTTCTGCACCATTAACATGCTCTAAAGTTGCAATTAAAACAATAAAATAACCTTTACCTTTATTATTAATTTCATTTTTCTCTAGGAGTGCTGGCATGTGTTTAAATTATGGGTTGAGTATTCCTCATCCAAAATGCTTGGGACCAGAATTGTTTTGGATTTCAGATATTTTTGGATTTGGGAATTACATGCCTTATACTTACTAGTTGAGCATCCCAAATCCGAAAATAGGAAGTCTGAAATGCTTCAAGGAACATTTTCTTTGAGTTTCTTTTCAGTGTTGAGAGTTTCAGATTTGGGAGCATTTCATATTTTGCATTTTTGGATCTGGGGTGTTCACCTTCTACTTATTTTTACATGTGTAATACTTTCTCTTGGGGAATCCAATCTTACATCGACTGGCTGTTTTGAAAATGGGAACTGTCTGATGTAGATTGGCATGAAAAATACCAGTTAAATTCCCAGAATTCTAAATAAAGACAATGTATGATGTCGGACAATTAAGTTTGCAAACTCATCCTAGAAGAAGTGCAATATACTTCATTGCTGAAAATCATAACATTCACTTGGCCATCTGGTGACCATAGTATTCAGTTGTCTGACCTTGTATATTGCTACCCATGCGAGCAATTTAGCCAACAGGGTTGAATTACTCAATATTTCAACCAGTTTTTTAAGACAAAGTAGATTTTAAAGAAGACGTTGTAATAGAAATGTTGACTTCTGTATGCTGCTGTGACTATTGTCACTATTTTTATGTTTGAAAAGAGCCGGGATTTCAGGCTTAATTACAAGTAATTAACAACCCAACCAGTATGCCACAAGAAGCGTTCAATTTCTCTTGGTATTTGTAAGAAGTCAGCAAAACATGCCACTATTTCACCGGTAAATGGTGCTAACAATTATTTACTGTGAAAATAATAGTGTTCACAATTACTTCAGTGTAGAAGATCGAATTGTATGTTATTTATCACGAGGGTAATAGCCTATGTTTTTAGCTTTAAGAAGCTGTGCTGTATAATGATCCTGGAACAAGAGGTGCGAGAAAATCATAAGCTGTGTACAATCCTGACCTCAGGAGAACTGTTCTTTCATCAGGGGCCATCAGAGAGGGAAATAGTTTTTTTCCCTTAAAAAAAAATCTTCCTTCATGCAGTTGGTTTGGTCATCCAGACTAGCCCCTCGCAACCTTTAACATCAGAATGTTTTATGGAGGCCACCACTCTGACGAGATCGGGGTGTTCAGGGTGGTATGGCTGTAGACTAGGCTGCCACTCTGATGTGAGACCCTCCTCCTATTTCCCCCCCACCTCCCCCACCCCAGTGGTGAGAGGTATAAAATGTCTTGCTCAGAGGTACTAACCTATCAAAGGAAAGGTCAGGTCATTGTCTTTTTTTTTTTTAAACCACTTTATTGAGGACTGATTGACATATAAAAATCTATAGATTATTAATTTGTACAACTCAGTGTTTGGAAATAATTATCCAAAACCATCAAAGTGTCATCACCACTGAAATTATCCACCATCTCCAAAAATTTCCTCCTTTTCCCTTTTTTTCCTTTTATGGTAAGAGCACTGAACGTAAGATCTACCCTCTTAGAAAATTTTGAAGTGTATAACATAGTACTGTCAATTGTATGTCCTAGGTTGTACAGCAGCTCCCCAGGTCTTATTTTGTATAACTGAAAGATCGTGCCTTTTGACCAACACTTGCCCATGTCTCCCTCCTTACAGCCCCGGAAACTACCGTCCTCCTCTCTGCTTCTG
Source organism: Galagoides demidoff (assembly GCA_963574575.1). Lineage (NCBI taxonomy): Eukaryota > Metazoa > Chordata > Mammalia > Primates > Galagidae > Galagoides > Galagoides demidoff. The sequence goes on from CAUYQV010109943.1 coordinate 24,167, forward strand.
TGTGTTGGACTGTTTTAGGTCCCTCATATAAGTGAAATTGTACGGTGTTTATCTTAATGTGTCATTTCACTTAGCATAAAGTCTTCTTCAAAAAAGGTACCCTATTTTGCCATGTATAATGCACGTCTGCATATAACATACACCTATGTTTTTGGCTCAAACTTTCAGGAAAAAACTTTTGTTTTTGAGACAGAGTCTCACTCTGTTGCCCTGGGTAGAGTGCCGTGGCGTCAGCTCACAGCAACCTCAAACTCTTGGGTTCAAGCGATTCTTCTGCCTCAGCCTCCCAAGTAGGTGGAACTACGGGCTCCTGCTACCACATCCAGCTAGTTTTTTCTATTTTTAGTAAAGACGAGGTCTCACTCTTGCTTGGGCTGGTCTTGAACTCCTGAGCTCAAGCAATCTACCTGCCTCGGCCTCCCAGTGTGCTAGGATTACAGGTGTGAACCACAGTGCCTGGTCAGGAAAAAAAATCTTTTATTTTAATATTTAAATTCAAATTTTTATTTGTTTATATTTAGGTACTTGTTTTATTTACAAACTAGTTTTTACATGTTTGCCACCACTTTGTAAAATTTTGTAATGAATATTTTATAAATAAAGCTACATTAAGCTACATTTTCCCTATGTGAGCTTGCTTTGGGGGTACCCTGTAGCACTACCCATGTATAATGTTGCCTCCTTATTTTTCTCTCAAAAATTTGGACAAAAATGTGCCTAATACATGGCAAAATACAGTAGATCATAGATTTTTAGGCTTGGAGAGCCCATGAGCCAGTAACATAAAAAACTGGGGGAGTCCAGTTTCGATTTGCTAACTTTTAATTTTGTGAAGGGCATAAACAAAATAATAGCAACATGTGCTACCATCATTATTTAGAAAAGAAAGGAGATTTTCTTTTCTTGAGACAGAGTCTCACTCTGTCACCCAGGCTAGAGTGCTATGGCGTCATAGCTCACAGCAGCCTTAGCAACCTCAAACTCCTGGGTTCAAGCGATCCTCTTGCCTCCACCTCCCAAGCAGCTGCAGGTGCTAGCCACAACACCCAGCTAGTTGTCCTATTTTTAGTCGAGATAGGGTCGCTTGCTCAGACTGGACTTGAACTCCTGAGCTCAAGCAGTCCATCCACCTCAACCTCCCACAGTGCTAGGATCGCAGATGGGAGCAATCATGCCTAGCAAAAGAAAGGAAATTTTGGCACTAAAAATGGAGAATTGTCCAGTATATCTAGAAGGGCAGTTAGTGAAAAGACACACACACATACACACACAAACACACACTCTCTCTCTATTCTGGTTGCTTTCTTGTTTTGTCTTGGTTGGGTGAAAACTTTACATCAAGGATTGGAGTTTGGGCTAGCATTTGGAAATGCTACGTTAAGTGATTTGTTTTTAAAAAGTGACATCTCTAAAAGATGGACCTTTTTCAAGTTCTTAAAGAATATTAAAGACCTGGGGGTAAGAACCCTCATCTTGTGCTCCTCTGTAGTGAGGCACGATATAGCTGTGGTTGAGAACGTGGACTTTGGGGCCAGACTGCCTGGGTTAAAATCACAAGCTGTGTGACCTTGAGTAAGATTTTTAATGTCTCTGTGCCTACCTCTTTCAGGAAGTGTTTCTGTCTGGCATGTGATAGGTACTTAGAGGTTTACTGAATGCATGTGAGAAGGAGAAATTTCGTGTATTTGGTAGAACACTTTGTGAACTCTTGCCTTTCACATACGTGGCAGTTAGGCAGATGTACACGAAATTTTCTCCCCGACTCCACCAAATGGTGAATGTCTGTTCTAGGCTTTTCCTATAGAAAAATGGCATCTGTACTGGTTAAGCCAAGGGGTAAAAAGAACCAGCAATTGGGTTCCATCTCGTGGGCACCCCTAGTCCTGGCCAGCCTTCTTCAGACTCAGTTGCTAGTCACAGATTAGCCTACAGCAGACTGGAAGGATAGAGGATGATTCATTGACAATTTTGAAAATTAATGTTTAATTATTTGGCCATTACTAGGTAAGCCTGGGCATTTAGAGAAAGCAATAGAACTTTTACTGGCAGAGTAAATTTAAGTTGAATGTAAATAGACCACATTGTTTTATACCAAATTGGAGAAAATGTAGCTTCTAGTTAGTGAAATGTCTAACTTATAGAATTTTAAAAATAAATGCTGTTTTGATATGATTATATACATAAACATTCAATGCAAACAACCTATAAATAAAAATTATTTGCTGTGACCATATTAGTTATCCTTTTGAGCTTAGGTGCCTCTAAAGGGCTTGAAAATTATTCACTTAAAATATATATATATACTTTTTAAAATCTCAGAGGGAATCAGTTTAATCAGCCTTCATTCCTAATAAAGTTGGGCTGTAATTTCTTTGTATAAGAATCTGAATTTATAAACCATCAAATAGTGATATTCACATTAATGAGGTAGACTAAGGCAGTAAAATTTATGCCTAATTAATCATCAATGAGTATGGAATTAAAAATTAATTATAATTTTATTAATATTGATGAAATATTCTGCTTCTTTGGCCCCCAAGTAGATTCTTGCAGGTTTTTAGCTTTTAAGTGTAAGAAGAACAACAGTATCTATGAAGCATCACGCAGCCTTTTTCAATAGACAGTTTTTCTTGTCTGGCTCCGGTCAGAGGGGAAAATCATCGAGTATTAATATTATCATCTTACCAAAATTAGTGTCCCAAGAAGGCGTGAGAAGCAATCAGCATAATGATGGTCCTTTACATTTATTACAGTATTTTACACTTTATTTTGTGATCAGCCCTACGCTGACTCAAGTGACATGCATTAATAGATGAGTCCAGGAGTTAGTCTGATAAGATACACCCTGAAATAAGCAAACAGTAGAATTTGTCAGCCATAGAATGACAAAGAACGCATTTTCTGATTCCACAATCGATTCTGCCTACCCTTCTGTTCTTCTTTGTTTCTTTTTTTTTCCTCGGTGTCTCAAATTGCTGAAGGGCAACGACTTTAACTCTGAAATTATCTAGCCTGGAATTCCTTCAAGGAGTTCTTCAGAGCTTGGGAAATGTGGTATTAACCGGTATCACACAGAAGAGAAAAAAGAAGAAAGAGTTCTAAATCAACTCAACTCATTTGGGGATTTTCTAGATTAAACAGAACAAACGTTTCAGAGATTTCAGTGGATTTGTATGAACTGTGAATCTCCCCTAAGAGATCCCCCTTTCCTCTTCATATTTATTAATGGAAACAGACGTCCCGACATGGTTATCTTTGTCTCAGTTTCAGAGAGTGTTAAGTTGTGTAGATGTCCCCAATCTACCAGAAGGATTCTTATCTTTTCACTATAACAGAAGGCACTATGAGATGCAAAAGGAATGAGAAGTTGTCCACCTGTCATGGGGCAGTGGAGATGGTCAAAGGCTGAGGTTGCCTGTCACACCTTCAGGAAAACATTTAAGTTCAGCGTTTAGCCTAGGATCATACTATGTGTTCCTTAAATGCAGTGAAAAGTCTTACATATCCTTTTGTGTGTACGTGTGTTTGTGTACACACTCATGTATATGCTTACGTTGACTGATGAGTGTGTTTGTGTACACACTCATGATATGCTTACTCATGTATATGCTTATGTGGACTTCTAAAAACATTAGTCCACATAATGGGAAACTGTTCATTTTGCAACTATGCTAAATAAGTCATCTCTAAACTTATTAGTTGATAATTTATGTATTATTAAATAATTTTCTATACACATAATTATTGTACATAATTTTTATATAATTACATCAATGAGATCCTATAGTATATGTCGATTTCTACTTTTTATTGCAGTCTTCTGTGCCCCCCCCCTTTTTGCTTGGTGGCCCTATCTATATTCATTTACTTATTTTGGTTGCTTTTTATTTGTTTCGTATATCTTAATTTGAACTTCGATATTCAAGCAGTACTGGCTTTATAAAATGAATTGGGAACATTTCCATATATTTCAAAGGCCTGAATTTAGCTTAATAACACTGAAATTACCAATTTTTTAAAAAGGTAGAACTTAGCTGAGTATAGCTGGCCCTGGTGCCTTTTTTAGTAGTGAGTCCTTTTTCCTATGTTAATTTATATATTTAGATTTTTTATTTCTGGAATAATTTTGGTTAGCAGCATTATTCATTTCTTTAGGTGTATAGACCTTTTGTATAAGTTGCATGTAGAATTCTTTCATAATTACATATTTTGATTTCTTTATATGTGGTGGTTTTCTTTCTCATGTTTTATACTTCTGTTTTTTTCTTAATCAGGCCTATAAAAGATTCACGTAATTTTGGCCTTTTTATTTTTCCTCCAAAGGTCAAAGGACCAGCTTTTGAATCTTTTCATCCTTGCCACTGTTCCTTGTGGCTTAATGCATTAGTTCCAGCTTTTACTTTTATTTTTTTCTTTAAGAGGCAAGGTCTTGCTCTATTGCCCAGGCTGGAGTGCAGTAGTGTGATCATAGCTCACTGTAACCTTCAACTCCTGGGTTCAAGTGATCCCCCTCAGCTTCTCTAGCGGCTGGAACGTAGGTGTGTACCACAATGCCCAGCTAATACACCATTTTTTATTTTTATTAATTTCTCTTTTTTTTTGCGGGGAGAGGAGCTTATTTTCTGTTCTTCATTTTAAAATATGAATAATACATTGATTTAAAAAAAACTCTCTTT
>CAUYQV010109951.1:0-26202 GCA_963574575.1 Galagoides demidoff
GTGGCGGGCGCTTGTAGTCCCAGCTACTTGGGAGGCTGAGACAGGAGACTCGCTTGAGCCCAGGAGTTGGAGGTTGCTATGAGCTGTGATGCCATGGCACTCTATTCAGGGGGATAGCTTGAGGCTCTGTCTCCAAAAAAAAAAAAAAAAGATGTAGAGGAGTCATAAAAAGTTCGATGATTAGACTTAATTATCTGGGGTTGGAAAAAAGAATAAAAAACATTAAAAAAAAAGAGTGTGCACTATGAAATCAATATATAACCACTTACACAATAATATGAATGGCAAAACATAACTATAGTCCAGAAGGTAGAAGGGAAGAGGGGGAGAGGGGATCTAGGAGAAGGGAGCGTATTCGAGGGGTGGGGGGAACCTCACCTAATGTGCATGATGCAATGGTACATTTCAAAACTATTAAGAAATGAGTATAATTGTGATGGATGTGTTACTTGGTTCAATGTCAGCATTTCACATTGTATATCGAAGCAGTACCCTGAACCCCATAAATGCATCATTGTACAAAGTTATGATTTAATAAAAAATAATTTAAAAAACCAAAATAAATAAAATTTAAAAAAAAAGAGTGTGCAGAGAAAGATGAAGCTTTTCTTGACTCCATTGGTGCTTAAAAGGGAACAATTTTGAAATCAGGTTCCCAACCCCTTCAAAACCATAGGTGAATTTTAAATTTTTTCCCTCTCTAGAGTTTCATAAACATGACATGACAATATAAATTATTAGTAAATGAGATAGATTATGAAATGTTACTCATAGTTTCCTTTACATTTATTTAGAAACATATTTTCTTGAATTTTTATCTGAATTTCCAAAATTCTCATTGGAAAACATGTTTTGATGATTGAGTTGTTATAAACATATTGTCACAATTTTGTATAATAATTAGATCTTAGCTTTAAACAACAGAAAATTGGTCAATATATTGACCGCATATAGATTAGGGTTTAGTTCTGACATGCACACTTAATTCCCAAACAGACTTCCTGGTAGAGATTTCACTTAACACATCAAGTTCTACTAAATTCTATATTGGCATTATTGTCTATAGTCTTTTACATGACCTGGTAATGGAGACAGGACTATAGAAATTTTTCTATTGCTTTAAAGATTGCTCAGAGGGGAAATTTCATTTAAAAATAGGGATCATCTAACCTCCTTTTAAAATGAATATCGGATGATGAGTAAGGAAGAAAAAGAAATAAGCAAGTATTTACTTTCTTCGTAAATCTTCTCCAGGAAGATTTTGGGGACTAATAAGAATGACATAAAGATCTCAGAGAAAGATTATAATTTTGAATCCATATTCTAAATGTTTTCACTTTTAATTGCTAAGTATATATTTGTTAATAGCATGAGAGATGTTTCCACTATTATGATCTGATTATATCCAAAGTAGCAGCTTTTAGAATCAGAAAACTTGCCTCTGTTTGAAAACATTGCAATAAATTGCAGCCACAAAAATATCTAATAATAAACAAATCAGTTCTATAGGGGGTACTTTTGGACTCACTTTTCCATTTAAAGATCATAAAATTGTAATGTTCCTTAGTGTAACAGGAATTATATTTTTAAGGTATTAAACCAGGTGGATATTTTCCTAGAAACTTTATGGCTTTTATATGAAGAGTCATGTCTGGTAGCTAATATTACACGACTTACTCCTCAGTGTGGAGAGAACAAATGTCTTGTATTATCATGGCTGAGTTGTGAGGTTTAATGTCCCCCGAGAAAGAGTCAAATATAACAGAGGAAAAGTCTTTGCTGGAGAGGAATTAGAAATAGGATATCCTTCTGTTTTGATCTTGTGGATTTGGACAAAGAGAAGAGAAAAATAGAATTGATAAAGAGGTCAGACTTCTGTACCCTCACATTGCCCCTGTCGGGATGAAATCCAGTGGCTGTGGCAGAGACATTGAACCCTGCATTGAAGAATCTGAGCATGTCACAGGGTTGAGGGAAGCCAGCTCAGAAGAAGATGCAAAATTCAGGAAGATTCTCATATTTGGCTTTGTGCAATATGGCAAGAGTATCCAATATGGCACAGGCATGGTGAAGGGAGTTGGCTGATAGATGATGTGGGGCAGGATTCCTGGCTTCACAGGTATGCACAGGGTGGGAACAGATTACGAAACTTCCTTGTCCTCTGGTGAGGGGATGTGGAGGGGCTGAGAGTGTCAATGGAACGTCAGATGCCTGATGCTGAGTCAGGCCTCCATGTGAGGGACCTCATAACCAGAGTCAATGATCTGGGACTACACAGCCCATGGTAGACCCCATCACAATTCCTTATCATACTCATCACACAAAAGCAGGCTTCAGTTTAGGCACTAGATCAGGCAAGTCATATTGCAGCAGCAACCAGAAAGGACCCAAAGCAGACTGCAACCTGGAGATGCATGATCACCTTCTGTGAGCACCTACGACACTCAGAACTAACTCCATAGAGGAGGTGTCAGGAGAGAGGGGGTGTTCCAAATACGATTGCTATATAATAAACTACTAATACACTTACTTGTGGAAAATAACAATTTTATTATGCATGCAGGGTTGTAATTAGAAATTTGGACAAGGCCCAATGGGGATGATTTGTTTTTTTCTCTACCACATGATGTGTAAGGCCATCAAGTAGGCTGGGAGTGACTGATGACTGGGACTGGAGTCATCTGGGGATGTTTTCACTTATAGATCTAGTGGCTGATGGTTAAGACCTTAGCTGGTCTGCAAGACAGAGCACCTACATGTGGCCTCTATGTCCAGCTTTTGTTTTGTTTTATTTTGTTTTTGAGGCAGAGTCTCACTCTGTCACCCAGGTAGAGTGCAGTGGCATCATCATAGTTTACTGCAACCTCCAACTCCTGGGCTTGAGCAATCTTCCTCAGCTTTCTAAGTAGCTATGCCACCATGCCAGGTTCATTTTTTTCTATTTTTAGTAGAGACTGGGGTCTCACTTTTGCTCAGGCTGGTCTTGAATTCCTGAGTTTAAGTGAGCCTCCTGCCTTGGGCTCCCAGAGTAGTCAGATTACAGGTGTGAGCCATTGCACCTGGCTGTGGCCGGTTTCTAAAACATGGAAGCCTCAGAGTAGTTGGACCTCTTATGTGGTCACTCTGGATTCTAAAAGAAAGTGTTCACTATTTATGAGCTATCTTTGAAAGTTCACAGCATCACTTTTGCCATACTCTATTTTGGAACCATCATGAACCCATCTAGATTTGAGGGGGAAAGATCTGGTCTCACTTGTTGGAGGATGCAAAGTCACATTGTCAAAAGGCAAGTGACATAGGAGATACTGTTTTGACAATCAGAAAAGTTCAGGGAGACTCCATGGAGCATATTTCCTTGAAACACAAGGCTGTACACTAAAAGGACACCAATTAAACCAGAAGTGACAGAAATAAGATTAATTGATAAGTTCCTTGTTATTTAGTAGAGTGTGGCTTATGAAAAAGATTAGCTTTGTTTTTCTTTTCACATATTGGTAATAATATATACATGTATTTATTTGTAATCTCTCTGTGTTAGTCTAATTGATTGGGGCTTAATTGACACTCTATTCTCTCTCAATGACATTTTAATAGCTAATCTATATCTTTAGTGCCTAAATTCAATTTCAGCTGTCCATGAGCAAACATTTTTCTCTGGATTTATAGTCAAATGGGTTTTGTGTCCCTCCAAATGATGATTACCTGTTTCTTGGGGTGCTCAGAAGTTCTTTAGCTTGAACACCAATCTGTGAAGTCTTTGAGAACATATGTCTCTTCCAATTGGGAGAACCTGCTTTTCAGATTAATCATCACCTTTATTTGCTTTTGAACATATTGTCTTTCCTTATTCGTTTTCAAGTGGTTATCCCTCATGTTTTCTACTTCCTGTCCCAGGCAAATTTTGTGTGTGCTATCTTGTCTACTAAGTTAGGCTTTCTAATTGTCCCTCCTTGGTTGAAAAAATTGTATCCAGCTGGCCACAGAAACACACAGAAATGTAAATATTTACTTAAATAGCAGAAATGTATGGCTGTTACAGAGTGAAAGATATATGGTTGGTGTAGAGTGTTATATGGTACCAAAATGGGCACCATGTAAAGACATTTCTTCTCATGAAGTTTAGATGGAGTGGAGGAGGCACGCACTCAAATGAGAATGCACCCGGGATGCAGGTGCACACTCCCTGAAACTTAGAGATGACTCTTGCAACTGAAACCCTGGGTAAGAGGAGGGAGCTGGGCATGTCGTGGGAAAGAGCTAGCGCCTTTTGGGGCCAGTGAGGAAGAGAAGCTAAGAAGCTGTCCACTTCTCTTTTCAGTTAGAATGAGCCAAGAGACATTTCAAAGATGGAGCATTTTACATGGCACAAGTAAACGTTTTCTTTTGCTGAACAGAATTTCATTAATGGCGTTTCATGTATTTTTAGCCAGAAGATCATTTTCCCCAAACAACATCATATGTAAAACTGCAATTTAAGAATAGATTTAAACATTGATAGAATTGGTATCAGGGGGCCCAGAACCCAGTCCCCTTGGCTACTTAGTTATATTGGTTTTTTTTTTTTTTTTTTTTTAACCCAACAAGGCTCCTTTATACTCCAGAACTCTGGGCATCAGAAGAGCAGTTTGAAAATCAATTATTCCAAACTTGTAAACTTCTGCACATCTTTTCACAGTCACATTTATGATTTATGTATCTATTGTATTGGTCAAGAAGTAGCTTTTGAATTAAAAAATAAAAAAAATACATCCTTCTACTGAAATTTGTGATTTCTTTTGAATGCGGGTTTTCAAAAATATTTGGGGGAAATTAGTTTGACTTGACCTGAAAGCAGTAAAATTCATAATGAGTGTGAGCACTGAGGAATTTCCCATTGGGAATTTGTCTCCTACATTCTTTCCACTTAATACGTTAGGTAGGTTGAGTATTTTGTGTTATATTTCTGAAACTGATGACAAAGATTAACCTATATTGAAACCCAAACCTATACTGATGAACTAATCTTAAATATTATAACTCCATATGACATGCATATTCTTACTTTTAGGGGATATGATAAATAATAAAACAAAGTCTTATTTAGTGCAGACTGTGACGTTTTGACAAACGTAAACACCAACAGAACCGCTGCCAAATCAAGTTATAGAAATGCCCCATCAGCACCACTTTGCAAGATCAATCTGTGATCTACTTTCTGTCATTAGGATTTAGTTTTACCACTCTAGACTTTCAGTTAAAGGGAATCAGATGTTGTAGCTTCTTCAACTCAAAACAATGTCCCTGAGATTCATTCGTGTTGTTGCATTTATCAGTATTTCATTCCTTAATACTGATTAGTATTATTTAATTAGGTGTATATACCACAGTTTATCATTCACTTGTTGGTGGACATTTAGGTTGTTCTCAGTTTTAATTGCTTATGGATAAAACAGCCATGAACAGCTGTTCATGCGATTAGTATCCTGACTAAAAATTGCTCACTATCCCAACGTTAAAACAACTTTATTTGTCTTGGCACCCAAAGCTCAGCAGCTAGGACCCTAGCCACATAGACTGGAGGTGACAGGTTCAAATCCAGCCCAGGCCTGCCAAACATCAATGACAACTACAGTCAAAAAATAGCTGGGCATTGTGATGGGCGCCTGTAGTTCCAGCTACTTGGGAGGCTGAGGCAAGAGAATCACTTACACCCAAGAGTTTGAGGTTGGTGACATAGACTCTGTCTTGGAAAATGAAAACAAAAACAAAACAAAACAAAAAACCGCAACAACTTCACTTGTACTGAGGAAAGTTAGGCGTGGTGGCTCACACCTATAATCCTAGCACTCTGGGAGGCCGAGACAGGTGGATTGCTTAAGCTCACGAGTGTTCGAGACCAGCCTGAGCAGAAAGCGAGACTCCATCTATACTAAAAATGAGAAAAAACTAAGGAAAGAGGATCACTTGAGCCCAAGAGTTGGAGGTTCCTATGAGTTACGATGCCAGGGCGACAGCTTGAGACTCTGTCTCAAAAAAAAAAAAAAAAAAAAAAAAAAAAGAAAAGAAAAAAGAAAAAAAGAAATTATAGGAGAAAATTTCTGTAATGTTAGGACCAATGATTTATAAATTTCACATACAAATTTCCTTTGTGATTTCTTCTTTTTTTGTGGACAAAGTATGTTGTTTAATTGTTTGGTTTATAAATATCTTGAATTTTTCTAGATATCCAATAGTTATTTATATCATTTAATTCCATTGTGGAAAGAAAATATACCCAAGGTGATGTCAATTCCCTATTCATTTAATCATTGACTTATTGAAATTTATTTAACTGTTCCAGAATGTGGTCTTGTAAACATACTATATGCAGTTAAAAAGACCATGTATTCTGAGTATATTCTATAAACATCACTTAGGTCAAGTCAAAATGGTGGACAGTGTTGTCCAAATGATCTATATATTTACTTACTGTGTTTGTCTTGTAATTATATCAATTGCTGAAAGAGAAGTATTAAAATCAACTATGACTGTGATATTGTCTATTTTTCAATCTAATTCTGTCAATTTTTGTTTCATGCATAATATAACTATGATTAGGCACATGTATAATTATTATGTCTTCCTAGTAAATTTTTCCTTTATTATTATAAATAGTGACCTTTGTGTCTGAAAACATTCTTTGTAATAAAATCCATGTTATCTAATAATACTAATGATGAAAAAAAGAAAATAAATACCTAATTGGGTAAAGTGTGTAAGTGCAGTACATGGAGTATATTTAGGGTGTATATATAGACATTAACTTGTTACAACATGACTAATATTTGAGAAACTAGACATAATTTATTATATTCTGTTTCTTTTTTTATAAGTAAAATCCCAGGTATTATTTCCTTACTAGTATAAATTAAATTCTTATGTCTCAAAGAAAGTGACATATGAAAGACAGATAGTCTAGTTTACAATGGTGCATGTATACTTTATCAGTTAGAAATAATAAAATGAGCTAGGGATCTTCTATGTAGGAAACCAGTGGATATCCTCAAGGAAATGAAATATAGTTCCCAATTTTATTTAAACTACTACATTAAAATTCTGGCTAAAATCAGATATTTGTGAAAAACACAGCACTATTGATTCATCAAAATAGTGGGAAACATTTTATTTGGGTTATTTTCATTGGATGTCTCACTTTTCAAAGATTTAAAATGACTGGAGTTTTAGATCTGGATGTTTCTCTGGATGTTAATGAACTGTTCAGATTTACTCAGATGAGGTTAGTGGTAGCTAAAAATCTCTCTAACATGTTTGATGGCTTTTATATAATGTGTTTGTCTTCCTAGAATGTTTGCCACTACACATCTTCCCGAGAAGCATTCGATAAATACTTGAGTGACAGGACATAGAGCTACTAAGCCAATAGATGTCCTTGTTGGCAGTCTCAATATAGCAAAAGCAGACTTACTTTACTGTTTACAAGTTTTTCTATCCTCTCTATTTTTCTGTCACCCTTAGTCATAAACTGTACCATCTCCTCTGAGCATGTAATCTCAGATTCACCTCATTTTTTTTTATTTCTTATATGCTAGTAGTCAAGAAATCAAGAAAAGTTATCATTTCCCTAACTTCACAAAGCTATAATTGTTGATCATAACCTTGATGCTCTTCAGTTAGAAATAGGTTATTCCAGAGGGAAACTGGAAAAAGGCCTGTTGGTTCTCAGACTGGTTGATGTTTTCCTAGAAAGGGAGGAGCAGCATCACCAGCTAACTGTAATGAGGATCTTGCCCTTGATAGGGGATATCACACTGGATATCCCTAATTCTTGAAAACCATCAAGGTATTTTGATGATATAGAAATTATCTGTGCCCCCGAGCAGATCTCATTTAGATACTTCTGTTTGAGAGCCCCGGATATAATCCTATTGTGCTAGGAACTACTAGAGAGAAACCAAGCCATGGCCTCTCTAATTTTATAGTTTGAGGGGCTGTATTGCATTGTGGTTAGAGACAGACTATAGATTCTGAACACAGACTCTGAGCATCTGAACTCTTCTCTTCCTAGATATGCAACCTTGAGCAAGTTACTTATATGTTCTCCTCTCCCAAATTCTATGTCTTGAATGAGGCTTATGCACAAAACTATCTCACGTAATTACAAGAATTAAATGAGTTAATATGGGTAAAATACAGGTACTTTATAGGTGCCAAATACCTGCATATATTAAGCCCTGTATACTATTATACTTGGAAGGTACTTCATCTCTTCATTTCTTATTCCTCTACATGCAGGTATTCTGGGATCATTGAGCTGAACTCCCCAAATGATAATGCCAAAAATGCCTTTCCCAGTGTTTATTTGTACTTATTGATAAATGTGCATGTGTGTATGTGTCTCTCTGTATGTTTTGAAAGCAAAGCTGAGAATGAAACCAGTGGTTTGGTAACTGTTTCTAATCAGGCCCATGGACTGGTTTGAATGGCCATGTTTAAAGGACTTCATAGAACTATTGTTCTAAGAGAGATCTGGGATGATTCCAGCCAAGAGATGAGAAGCTAGGAGAACTCTCCAGGGAGACTTTGTGAATAGCAAACAGAATTACTTTGAAGAGTTCTGAAGGCTGACTTTATCAATTAACCATTACTTATTTCACTTTGCTCTAGTCTACTTTCCTAGTTCAAGTACATCAAAACTCCTTAACACAGGGTACATCATTCCCTTTTAGTGGATATGTGCCCCGAATAGGAAAAACTAAGAAAGAGCAGTTTTCCAGGCCTCCTCCTTGTTCTCCTCCTCCTCCTTTTTTGAAAAAGAGTCTTACTTTGTCACCCACAGTAGAGTGCCTTAGCATCATAGCTTACATCAACCTCAAACTCTTGGGCTCAAGTGATCCTCTTGCTTCAGCTTCTTGAGTAGCTGGGACTATAGGCACCCACCACAATGCCTGGCTATTTTTAGAGATGGGGTCTTACTCTTGCTCAGGCTGGTCTCAAGCTTGTGAGCTCAAGCAATCCACCTGCCTCAACTTCCCAGAGTGCTGGGATTACAGGTGTGAGCCACTGTGCCTGGCAGCCTCATTCTTCCAGTTAAGGTTCCAGAGCAGAAGACGTGCAGTGATGAGAGAATTCTATCCCTGGGGATACATTAACTTGGGCAGCTACAGTGTAGATTGGCCCCTCTTGGACCCTGAGTGGCCTGGATCCATATCTTCCTGGTCTTGGGAGAGTTGGAGAAGAGTCCATTTTTAGGCATAGGTAATGCTAACTGTAGTAGCCCGGTTGGTGAAGGACTTCTATCTGGCAGAGCAGTATCAGGTCTTACTAGTTCCTGTCACAATGACCTTATACCCCTTCGGCTGATTTCTCTCTAGAGTTCAGACAGAGAAGAGAGGTCTCAACTACATTGACATGTCAGAAAATAGTAGATTCTTGTTATTTCTGATAGTTGTGTTATTATGTTTGAATTTTAATCAACATGCAGATAGATAAAAATCAACCAGTTTCATGTGGATTAATTTCTCTATAGATCCTAGTTATCAAGCTTTTGTCTGATTCAAAATATGCAGAAATCCTTTCCCATTGTGTAGGTTGTCTGTTTGCTTTGGTTGTTGTCTCCTTAGCTGTACAGAAGCTTTTCAGTTTAATTAAAAGTGCCATTTGTTTATTTTTGTTGTTGTTACAATTGCTACAGCAGTCTTCTTCATGAAATCTTTCCCCAGGCTGATGTCTTCCAGTGTTTTTCCTATGCTTTCTTTGAGGATTTTAATTGTTTCATGCCTTAAATTTAAGTCTTTTGTCCATCTTGAATCAATTTTTGTGAGTAGAGAAAGGTGCAGGTTCAGTTTCAGTCTTGTACATGTGGAAATCCAGTTCTTCCAGCACCATTTATTGAATAGGGAGTCTTCCCCCCAGTGTATGTTCTTGTTTGGTTTATCAAGGACTAGGTGGTTGTACGATGTTAGTTTCATTTCCTGGTTTTCTATTCTATTCCAAATGTCTATGTCACTATTTTTATGCCAGTACCATGCTGTCTTGACCACTATGGCTTTGTGGTACAGCCTAAAATCTCATATGCTGATGCCCCCAGCTTTGTTTTTATAACAAAGAACTGCCTTGGCTATACAGGTTTTTTTCTGGTTGCATATAAAATGCAGAATCATTTTTTCCAAGTCTTGAAAGTACCATGTTGGTATTTTAATAGGGATTGCACCGAATCAGTAGATTGCTTTGAGAAGTATAGATATTTTAACAATGTTGATTCTTCCCAGTCATGAGCATGGTATGTTTTTACAATGGGCAAGAGACATGAATAGAACCTTCTCTAAAGAAGACAGATGAATGGCTAACAAACATGAAAAATGCCTATTATCCCTAATTATTAGAGAAATGCAAATCAAAACTACCCTGAGATACCATTTAACCCCCATGAGAATGGCCTACATCACAAAATCTCAAAACTGCAGATGCTGGCATGGATGTGGAGAGAAGGGAACACTTTTTCACTGCTGGTGAGACTGCAAACTAATACAACCTTTTTGGAAGGAAGTATGGAGAACCCTCAAAGAACTCAAATTAGACCTTCCATTTGATCCTGCAATCCCATTACTGGGCTATCCAAAAGGGAAAAAAATTCTTTTATCATAAGGACACTTGCAGTAGACTGTTTATTGCAGCTCAATTTACAATCGCCAAAGTGTGGAAACAGCCTAAATCCCCACCAACCCAGGAATGGATTAACAAGTTGTGGTATATGTACACCATGGAATACTATTCAAACATTAAAAAAATGGAAACTTTACAGCCTTTGTTTTAACCCAGATGGAAGTGGAATGCATTGTTTTTAGTAAAGCATCACAAGAATGAAGAAGCATGAAGCCTATGTACTCAATTTTGATATGAGGACAATTAATGACAAAGTGGGAGTGGGGGAAGGGGATAGCAGAGAGAGAAGAAGGAAGGAGGGGATGGGGGAAAGGAAGAGCAGAGAGAGAAAGGAGGGAGGGGATGGGGTCTGGGGTGTGTGACATACCTTCTGGGGGCAAGACACGATTGTAAGAGGGACTTTACCTAACAAATGCAATCAGTGCAACCTGGTTTCTTGTACCCTCAATGAATCCTCAATGATTAAAAAAAAAACAACAAACAACCAGTTTAAGACCTTATTACAAAATACAGCAGTTTTCTACTATACTCCTCTCCATTCCAGATCCTGTCACTAAGAGAGGAACTGCATTCACTTCTTTACATCTGTCTTCTATAATTTATTTTATTTCTAAAGCAGTGGTCCCCAACCTTTTGGGCACCAGTGCCCAGTTTCATGGAAGACAATTCTTTCCATGGACTGTGACTGGGGGATGGTTTAGGGATGATTTGAGCACAATACATTTATTGTGCACTTTATTTATATTGTGATTACATTGTAATATTTAATGAAATAACTGTACAACTCACCATAATGCAGAATCAGTGGGAGCCCTGAGCATGTTTTCCTAGAACTAGATGGTCTCAGTGCTAGCGTCCATAATATCTCAGTGGCTCCTCAGATCATCAGGCATTAGATTTCTCATAAGGGGCACAAAGCCTAGATCCTTCACATGCACAGTTGACAGTAGGGTTTGTGCTCCTATGAGAATCTAATGCCCTTGTTGATCTGAAAGGAGGCGGAGCTCAGGTGGTGATGTGAGCAAGAGGGAGTGGCTATAAATGCAGATGAGGCTTCATTTGCCTGCCTCAGCTGGCTGCTCCCTGCTGTGTGGCCTGGCTTCAAATAGTCCAGAGACTAGCACTAGTCTGTGGCATGGGGGTTTAGGACCTTAATTCTAATGAATCCGGCTCTATTGCTAGCTTTTGCTTTATTTTTAACTTACAGAAATATTTGGTTTTAGTTATCTATTGGCTTCTGTTACTGTAGTTAAAGATGTAGCCTAGCTATGTAAGATTTTCCTTTCCTCCTTCCTCTCAATATAGTTTTATCACTATTTTGGTTTTCAATATTGATCTTTAGAATATTTTGACTGCTGAACTACATGTGCATCATACTATAATTATGATTCATATTTTTATGAGAATTTGTTGTTATCTCTCTACTCTCCTGCTGTCTTCATTCTTACAGAATTTTATTTTTTTCATTCTTTCCCATTAATTTTGAGTAACTTGTTTTTTTCTCCACAAAAACTTGTAAAAATTTTCTCTTTCCTCTCTTTGCCCTCATGTATCAGTTTCCCATGGTGGCTGTAATAAATTATCATAAACAGGCTGGGTTAAACAAAAGAAATTTGTTTTCTTATAGTTCTAAAAATCACTGGGCTAAAATCAAGGTGTTTATAGACACATAATCTGGAAATGCTAGGGGAGATCTTGCTTGTTGCTTCTCCCAGCTCCTGCGTGTGCTATAAATATTTGCTCTAAATGTTGAGAGAAAATTCAGAATAGATAAGCAATAGAGACCATTCGGAATGAGTCTTGTTTTCTAGATTCTGATGATTGCCAGCATTCCCTGAGGTTGGACATCACTCTAATCTCTGTTGGTTTCTTCTATCTGCCTGTCTCTGAAAGGACACTGATGATGACCTTTGACATTTAGGCCACAGCTAGATAATTCGGGATAATCTCATCTAACTATCCTTAATTTAATCATATTTTCACACTTTCCCATATGACATACATCACATGTACATATCAGTACAGTAGGCTTAGTTCCTCATGTTGACCAGTTTGTTTTCATCCTTTGGGTGGTCAACTTGCAGTTGGTTCTACTGTAATTTTTAAAATTTTTCCTCTGTTACTTTTTTCCTCCAAAATTTGGTGATTTTATTTATTAGATATCCTAGATCATCATCCATTTTCTTTTCTTTTATAATGATCTTCTCCATTTTTTCCTCTCTTTTCACATATACCTTCCTCTGGATCTTTGAAGACACTAAGCAGGTTCTCAATAGTGATCATTCTTTGTTTCAATTAGACTATTTAATTTTCCACAAAAATATCTAGTTATTTTTAACTTACAGAAGTCTTTTTCTTAATGTATTTGAATCAGGTAATTATTTTTCCATGTTATCTGTCTGATCTAGTAATTTTGATGTTCTACTTGCTATTTCTCTTTTCTATTATTATGCTTATTGTTACTTGGTATTATTATTTTTTGGCCTTGTCTTGGGTGCCTTGCTCTTTTATTATTTTTATTGAGGCTTATGTTTAGATGCTAGGATATCTTAGAGAGAAAAAACTCTATTAGTAGAGTTGGGGAGTAGTCTCTGCTACTATGATCTTGTTTCTTCATATCTAGTAATTTTTGATTATATACTAGACATTGTAAAATACGTTTTTGAACATCTGATTTTTTCTTTATAAGCGTTAAATTTTGAACTGGAAGGCATGTAATTTATTGGTGGATCATTATGATTCTTTGAAATTTGCTTTTAAGATTTATCACTTTATTAAGGATCTAGGGTAGATTTTATTTTACAGCCAGAGTAGCTGTACTTCTAAGGAATGATATTTCTAAGAGACATCAATTTGGTGCTTAGTGTTTAGAGAAGTCTGTCCTCTTTGGGTATTCAGAATTTCTATTACTTCCAGAAGTTTGCAACCATAAGAATATTCATTTTATTTCACAAATACCTAGCAGTTGCTCTCTACCCAAACTTTCTGAGTCTCATCATGTGCATGCACAATTTTAGTATTTACCCAAAATATTAAGAGGAACATTGTATAGATTTGTGAGATATTTGTCTGTGTATCTTCTTTATCTAGTCCCACACATTTCAGCCTCCTCAGTAGCTCTAAACTTTGATTTCTGCCTCCTCAATTTGATGACACTATGCTCTACCTCCCTGCATTATAGTCTGGAAAAATTTTCCAGGCAGAAATTCGGGACAGTTATGGAGCTAACTTTGTGTGTATCTTCTTTTGCAGGAACCAGAGTTGCTGGCTGCCCTATAAAATACTGCTCTATATATGTTGTCCAATTTTATAGTCATTTACCATGAGAGGAATAATTCAGTACTGGTTTCTTTAATATGTTAAAAATGAGAAAATTTCCTACTGCCAATTTTATATCTTCAAATCAGTATTTCAAATGCAACATGCCCCCCCCCTCCAAAATCGTGATCTTCCCTTCCCAAACCAAAGAGCCCCCGTGTCCTGGCTGTACAAGTCAGAAACTTAGAAATCATCTTTGATAACTTCCTGTTCCTCATATTTTACATTCAGTGAATCATCAAGATCCCTAGTTATCTCTTGAATTTTCACTTCTCTCTATCTTCACAAATTAACCTGTTAGATATAGCATCAAGTTGAAATAGCCTGCCTACTGATTTTGTTAATGCTTGCTCCTTCTCCACCAATCTATTTTTTCATTGTAGCCCTGTTGATACTTTTAAAATGAATTTTATTGTGTTTTTCCCTTCCCTTTATCTTAGATCGAATCTTTCAGTGGCTTTCCTCTAGCTATAGAATGTAGTAAAAGTCCTTACCAGGGCCTTGTAATTTCTACACAGTCTGTTCCCTACCTACAAATATCATCCAGCCTTTTTTAGGAGCTGATTCATTTTATTCATTCCACTCCATGAGACTTTACTCTTGCTTTTTCCTCCCAAGGAATGATCTTTCATTTATTTACTTGTTTAACTTTCTCCCACCTTTTGGGACTCAGTTGCATTATCTCTTTTTTAGGGAAAATTCCTCGATCTCTTTGACAAAGTCAAATTCTTCAACTACTGTGTTCAAATAAATTCATATATATCAACTGAAGTTTCATATTTGTGTGATTTCTTTTGATTTATGTCTTTATCTTTTACTAGATTAAATACCATAAAAGCTATTTTGTTGATAATTTTATTTCCCATGCTTAGCAAAATGTCTGATGTGAAAATGATTAAAATATTAGTTGAATAAGAAAATCTGCTGAAAATCAAGAATGTGGTATCTACATCATTGTCCATAACTGTTATCATATGAGAATTGTAGACATAATTTCTGTTACAAATATAAAGTTCACATCTATATCAGTGTCAGAATAATACCAATTTTCAAATTGAATGATAGCCCTTTTTAAAGTGAAATGTGCTTATATCAAGTTTTAAATGAATATTTTAAATTTCCTTGCTGTTTCCATAATTTAAATACTAAAATCTCAAAGGCATGTGTAAAAAGTATTTCTAAGATCATACAGGTGTTAAATGTATACATAAAATGAATAACATTGAACTTCTATTAACTATCTGTGTTAATTATGATTCTATGATATTTATGCTAATTAATGCTGGTTTGCTTGAATGCCAGACACTATTTTAAGTGCTTTATAAATATCAACTAATTTAATTATTAAAATAATATTATTAAGTATTATTACTATTCCCATTTATAGGCAAGAATCAGAAGCACAGATATATTAAATAATTATCTAATGTTCATCAAGGAAATGAGATTTAAACCCAGCTCCTTTGGATTTAGAGAGTTTAATATTTGCTTAGATTCTCTTTGTATGGTCTCCAGAATTTAGCCAGTTACCAGAAAGCCATGGTAAGCTTGGTAATAAAAGTTTGCCCCTTCACTATGGCAAAGTTTCCTTTTGAATACTCCAGGCTTTGCAAATCTATTATTTTGTTTATCTCAGCAAAGAAGCAGGTCAGAAAATTATTTATGTGAAGATAGGGATAGCTACAATGTTAACTTTGCATAAGGTGTATTTCTCTCATCTCATACTTTCCTTGAAGAAAAATAGCATTAATTCTGAAATATCTGTGGGGGTTGTGCAATTTAAGTACTTTAATGTGACCCATTAGATTGAGTGAGAGCAGCTAGAAAATTAGTTAAATATACTTAATTTGGTAAATGGTCTGTTGTGGGACTCAATTTAAAAAATCCTTTTAAGCAGAATGTAGGTTTTTGTGGATTTGGCAAGGTGTCAAACCTTATGAAATATTTGGAGTTCTCAATTCATTAGTGGCCTCAAAATAGGTTCCCTTTAATTAGAGTTAAAAGATAAAAGGCAAAAATTGAAATACAGCCTGCCTTAATGTTTCACAAAATTGCCAGATTGCCAGATGATACTTAATTGGAAGCTCAGAAAATAATGATGAGCAACCTAAGCAGGAAAAATATTTTTAGTCTAAATCCCTGGAGATGGAGGTTGCACAGACAGTAGACCGTGAACTGGAGACATTTAAAAATGAGTCTGACAGTAAAAAACAGAACAACCAGCCCTTCCAAACAAAAACAGGCATAAAAACAAAAAATAAAAACCAGCTGTTTACCTTAACATATCACTACATTATTTTTGAGAAAGTTAGAATTGCCCAGACTGAAAAATGAAAAGTAGCTGAGTGCTTCTCTGTAATAGGGTCTCTCTGTATTTAGTGGCTGCTAAAAGTCTTCAATCAAAGTTATAATACATTTGCAGTATTTAAGAATTATAGGTTGGCATGCAATGAGTCCAATTTTGTTATAACTTGAGGGTGAAAGAAAAAGTGTGATCAGGGGATTAGAAATTTTGTTCTGGAAACTCAGAATTGCTTTGCTTTGCTTATAACTACTTCTTTAGTCCCTGGGTACATTTTATTAGATGCACAAGAAAAATTCCAGGGATCCTTTAGAGTTGTACCATCAGGGCTATTGTAAATTCAAATTTAGGTCAGTTAAAGTTGCGTAAAGTTAGAAATTTAATTTTCTAAATTTTCAGTTGCATTAGCCACATTTTAGTTGTTCAATAGCCATTTGTGTCTAGTTGCTACCATACTGGACAGAATAAATACAGAATATTGGACGGCACAGATACTGAACATTCTCATTATCCTAGAAAGTCTGTTGTGCAGTGCTGCCTTTCTGTTTATACTTGGCCATCTCAGTTCTATTTTTAATTGCCATGGTCCTATTCAATCTGTCTGAAGCCCATAGGCCATATTAATTTTTTATGTGGACACACTGCAGTGAAACTATCTTTCCATTATTCACTTCTTAAAACGCAGTTTCCTAATCTGTGAAGATTAAAATTTAAGTTACATCATTTTTATGAGAATTAAAGATAAATATTATAAGAAAACTGGCACATAGTAAGTTCTGAGTGAATACTAATTTGCCTTCTCTGTAACGTAATCTTTCTTTTTCAATGATAATGGCTCATAATTCTTGAGAAATTAGGGTAAGTTTACAGAAATGAATATTACTCTGAATTTAAGAGAAAGCTTGGTTTGACCTCTGTAACTTTTTCTCTTTCATTCTTTTTTCTTCCTATAGTTTATGTCTTTTTTTTTCTTATTCTGTCATGGTACTTCTTAGGGAGTACACTCAAGTCCCTGATCATTAGGTCCCTCTCAGGCCATGGCTTCTGTATTTACCATGGAAAGTTGGCAAGGCAGTAACAAGCCCTGCTAAGTGAGTGTGCTAGACGTATTTGTTTCTCTGTGGTGTAACAGTAGCTTTTCTCCTCCCGATGATCAGGTTTAATTACCCACCTCCTTCTGATGGTCCCATCACTCACCTCTTCAGCCTGGTGGCTTCTCTTCTTGCCTGCTGGTCTGTTGTTTGAAGCCCAAAGTGCTGGGCTGATAGTCATAGACTAAAGTTCAAGGAGACTGTGGCTGTTTCCCCAGGTAGAGGCATTCCTCCTTTGGGAGTCAGGACTTTTCAACCTGAATGGCCCAGCATTATGAGGCAGGAAGCAAAAGTTCTTCACATGGTTTATCAGGATATAAATGAGATTATCTCTTCCTTGGCTGAGGCAAGAGGATCACCTGAGCCCAAAAGTTTGAGGGTGAGAGTGAGATTTTGTCTCAAAAACAAAAACAAAAACAAAAACAAAACCCAAAAAACAAACAAACAAAAAAAAAACAAAGACAAGGAAAAACAGTTCATAGTAGGCATAATCATTGTTCTTCTAGAGTAGAAGATGTCAACTTGCTACCAAGTATGTCCTTGAAATCCACTGTCTTTTGCATTTAGTTTTTAAAATGCTATTTAATCACCCTCAACTATTTTTAAATCTTTTTTCTAATGCGTCATCTCCACCCAGGAGCCATTCACTTCCATTGTATTCATGATTGAGCTATTTTCCCAACATTTTTCACACCTTCAGTGAATTCCATGTGCTGGGGTAGCTCCTATCTGTATGTTGTCCCAGTTCACTGCCAGTCATTTATTTACTCTGCTATCCTCTAGCTTGTGTTGGAAGCTATTCATATTCCGCCTATCCCTAGACGTGGCTTTCCCATTGCCAGCTATCTAGCAGGTGATTAATTTTCAGAATTTAGTAACGATTATAGGTTGGATTCTCTGGGAGGCCAACTCTTAAATGGAGTATAGTGTGAAGGAAGTTTACTAGGGAGGACTCTCAAAATTAATACCTGTGGATAGGGTTGTCCGATTTAGTAAATAAAAATATAGGACAGCCAGATAAATTTAATATTATGGTAAATGATGGATAATTTTTAGTATAAGATGCACTACTGGGGATGTAATTATCTGAAATTCAAATGTAACTGGATGTCTTATATTTTATGTGACAACTCTGTAGGAAGGGAGGACAGTGGGAGTGGATACAGGGAGAAATCAGACTACTGTTCAGTAAAAAGAAAGCTGTAGCTCACCCTTTTGGGAACTGTGAAACCACGGACAAAGAAGCTGAATTCCATACCCTAGACTCGGCCAGGCATTGGGTGCAGACTCTAGCTTGGAGAGGGAGACTCATGACCTTGGAGAAGACAGTTCTTTTCAGCTGGGATTAATTTGCTGAGAGTGCTGGCAGCTGAGGGCTGGCAGCCAGCAGCACTCCCAGCAGCCAGGGGAATACAAGCCTGAAGGGAGTTATCTCCTGGGGTGCATCAGAGCATCTATTTTAATCATCATCATTATAATAGGCATCCTTTCATATGAATGTTCTCAGTGTTGTTTGACAATTCATGTTGACAACAAAGGCCTTCCGTGACAGTTTCCTAACCAGGGTCTTTCTCACTGCTAAAGGTTCTGGATAGATGCCATTTCCCAGAGTGAGGGCTTTGTGCTTATTCTAGCACCTTTGCTCCTCCTTCCTTATGGCATTCCATCCTCAGATCAGGGTCCTGCCAGGGCTTCGGGACCACATAAGAACTCTGGCTCCCAGCAAGCCTTCTTTGTGGCCTTAGACACTTATTCCTAGCCGTTCTTTCTTCTGATGCCAGTGGGTGTCAAGACTCTTCATTAAGGCTGAACAGTCCTTGTGTGTTCTTGATTCTGTCTTAGCCTCTGTCTTCTGGGACTTTAATTCCTTTGCTTTGCCATTATTTCTGTACTTTTAGGTTCTTTTCAGCTTAAAAGAATTCAAGTCTCATATAGTAAAAGCATACTCTCTTAACCCGTATCTTTCTTTAGCTTCAATCTAGTCAATCTCTTCTTTATTTTATCCTTTAAAAGTAATCTATAATTGTTACTTATTCTTCCTTACTTTCTTTACCTGCTTGCATTCGGCTTTTAACTACATTCACCTACTGAGGGAATGAAAGGCTCTAGTTTCCTTGTAATTTCCTCAGCCAGTGACCATAGTTTTAGCCTTTGTTTTACCGAAACTCCCTATTGTATTTGAAATATTATAGTTTAATCCCTCCTTTCAAAAGTCTTTAACTATATAACTCTACAATGTCCTGGTTCTCTTCTCTCAAGAGTTACTGTTCTATCTCCCCTGCATCCTTTTGTTCTTAAATGTTAATTTTTTATCCCACATCATTATGATTCTATATTTTCTCATTTAATAGTATTATTTTCTCGATAGCTTACACTAATGTTTATATGCTGGTTCCTCTTGATATTGTCTTTCCAGACAACAACTTTCCTGTGAATTTCAAGTTTCTGTATTCAACTCTTCAAAGGTTATCTCTATTTGGATGTTCAGGGGCAACATGGACAAAACTAAAATGGCCACAGTGCTACATGTCCTTTCTCAGGAACATTGGTGACACGCAGCCCAAACTTGAATTCTTAGAGCTATCTGTGACTCCTTCTCTCTTACTTTCTTTTATTTTCTGTTAGATAGGTCATCTAGTTCTTATAATTTTATCTCTCAAATATTTCTGGAGCTTCTCCCTTTTACCAGTGTAATCTTTTTCACATTTTTCTGTATAGAACTTCTAGAGTTATCTGAAATACAAATAGAGCAAACAATGTCAATATTACAAATAAAATCCTTTTTCAGCTCTCAATCAAGTATAATTTAAAGTGTAAGATGAAACTTTCACTCTGGAACTGGAACTGGAACTGGACTTGCCAATCTTTCCGTTAATAACCAAAAAACTGGGCTATGCCTAAACTGTTGGTCATTTTCAACTGATATTTCATGAAACATAATTTTTTTTTTTTCTTACTATGTCACCCTGGGTAGAGTGCTATGATGTCACAGCTCACAGCAACCTCAAACTCTTGGACTTAAGGGATTCTCTTGCCTCAGCCTCCTGAGCAGCTGGGACTACAGGCACCTGCCACAATGCCTGGCTATTTTTTGGTTGTAGTTGTCATTGTTGTTTGGCAGGCCCAGGCTGGATTCGAACCAGCCAGCTCCGGTGCCTGTGACTGGCGCCCAAGCTGCTGAGCTACAGGTGCCAAGCCTCCATGGAACATAATTTTAATTAAATTTTTTCTTGATTGTTCCAAGGTTAGTTTAATATCATTCTAAATACAGTAGAGATAAATTAATTTGTGAACTACAATGTTGTCTTAGATATGTCTTAATTTTCTTGTGGAAATTCAATTGAGAGGGAGTATTGTATATCTACTCTTCAAAGCTTAAAAACATGCTTCTAAAATATCAAGTAAATTTATTGCCTGCAAGACAAAAATCTAGCCTCCAACAATGTAAAATACATACTATCCCTCACTTACTCAAGAATGACTACACTTAAGAAAAGGAAGTTTTGACCATAATTAGGTGAAAAACCAGTCATAGAAATAGGCACAAAAATGACACAGATGAGAAAATTAGCAAATGACATTAAACATTTCTTATGGCTATTATAAGTATGCTCAAGGATTTAAAAATATATACAACAGGAAGGAAAATGGACATTAGAGAACTGTATAAGTGGAACTTCTAAAGATAAAAAATATAACATCTGAAAAAAAATACAGCATCTGAAAAAGCCACCACTGGATGGACTTGACAGCAGATGAGAGGAAATCAGTGAACTTGAATACACGGATTGAGAAAGTATAGAAAATGAAGCCCAGAGAAGAAAAAGAATGAACAAAAAGACTTGGAAAACAGTTTCAGTGAAGTTTGGGACAATTATCCGTCTCTCAAATGTATATTTGAAATCCCAGGAGGAGGGAAAACTAGAAAAAAAAAAACTAAGGCAATTCACATATCTTACTCTGTGTTTAATAAACTAGCTGTTGCCTGATTTTCAAGTTTCAAATATAAATCAACTTCTGACATTCAGTTTTCTCTTCAGTTCACTAAATAGCTCAGAGTCTATCATGCACACTGTGCCATTTCTGATCTTTGTATCTTTGTTCATTCTACAGCCTCTGCAGAGGATGCTATGACCTCTCACCTTGTGCAATTTAACTCATACTTCTATTTTAAGTCCCAACCCATGTGTCATCTCCAAGAAGGCTTTCTAGATACTCTCCCAACTGGAGATAGCTGTACTCTTTGGTATTTCTGAAAAAACTACTTTTGCGTCTCTCGACTGCTGCATTAAACAGAATATTAACTGAGACCTGTTCTGAGTCTGTTTTTATTCTACAGGTGTGTCCAACCCATGGGCTGCAGGCTGCATGAAGCCCAGGGATGGCTATGAATGTGGCCCAACACAAAATTGCAAACTTACAGAAAACATAATGAGTTTTTTTGTGATATTTTGTGGAACTTGATTGTGTGGTTCTCGAGTGTGAACTTTGTAGATGACAACGTTGTGACCCAATGTCATGTAAATTATACATACGTGTGTTCTTGCTGTTTGTATATGTGGCTTCAGCTTTACAGTGTTGTGTGGCTTCCAGTGTGTTATCTTCCAAGCACAGACAGTTGAATCGACATCGTCATACCAGATATTAAGTGTGCTTGTGGTGACTTGATGAGGCAGAGATTATTAATAATATTTCAACCTACCATTGCAAAAGTAGGGATTTAATGTTATTTATTTATTTATTTAGTTATTTTTTGAGACATAGTCTCCCTTTGTAGAGTGCTGTGGTGTCACAGCTCACAGCAGCCTCAAACTCTTGGGTTTATGTGATTCTCTTGCCTCAGCCTCCCAAGTAGTTAGGATGACAGGAGCCTGCCACAACACCCAGCTATTTTTAGAGAGGAAGTCTCGCTCTGGCTCAGGCTGGTCTTGAACCTGTGAGCTCAGGCAGTCCAATGCCTTGGCCTCCCAAGTGCTGGGATTACAGGTGTGACCACACCCAGCGATATTTAGAAGTCAAATAAACATTTTTATTTGATTCTTAAGGGTACTTCCATACCTGGGCAGCACCTCACACATTGCCGTGCCTTATACTTGGTTCTCCTCCTTGCTCTGAATCGGCAGCCGAGTTGTGGAAGGGCTCAAACCTTGCTTTCTATTTTCCTGTCAATTAATTTTCCTAATAAAAGTAAATGCAGTCCCTAATATATTATTATTATTTTTTTTATCCCAGCATGGCTTCTATAACATCTCTAAAGAAAACCGCATCTCCAAATAGGAAATCTGCAGATGAAGGAAAATTGTTCAATGGAAAGTGGGCAGATGACTACTTTCCTATTGAGGCAAATAGTACGGCACTCTGCTGAAGTTGTACGGAATGTGTGCAAGTTTTCAAAGCCTAAATTGAAAAGGCATTATATGCAAAAACATGCTGCCAAATTCAAGGTGTACGAAGGACTGTGTCGTAAGAACAAAACAGTGGACCTGGAAAAAAGTCTGTCTTCTCTACAAGTTGTTTTAAAAAGTTACAACTTAAGGGCGGCACTTGTGGCTCAAAGGAGTAGGGTGCCAGCTACTGGGGCGGGGGTTAAAACCTGGGCCCGGCCAAAACCTGCAAAAAGAAAACAAAAAGTTAGATTCCACTTCAAAGCTAGTTATATTAAATATGTTTACATATTCAATAGCAAAAAAAATCAAAACCATTTATGGATGGTAAATTTATTAAGCAATGTATGGAAAGCATGGCAAGTATGATTTGCCCTGAGAAAAAAGGGGGGATATTTCTAAAATCAGTTTGTCTCACCAGGCAAATTGAAGAAATTAGAAAATCTATCAAAAGAAGTTTGTAAAGTACGGCTATTTTTAAATTTTATGCTTTGGTGATGGATGGTAGCACTGAAGCTACAAATACCACTCAACTTAGCATTTTTATTAGAAGTATTCATGACAAAAATAATGTCACTGAACAAATGAATTCTTTAGTGTCATAAAAA
This sequence comes from Galagoides demidoff, assembly GCA_963574575.1. Lineage (NCBI taxonomy): Eukaryota > Metazoa > Chordata > Mammalia > Primates > Galagidae > Galagoides > Galagoides demidoff. The sequence goes on from CAUYQV010109951.1 coordinate 23,345, forward strand.
GACACAACTAGGCTCATTGCCTATAGAACAGTGGTTATGGCGCCAGGCACGTACACCCGAGGGTGGTGGGTTCAAACCTGGTCTGGGCCAGCTAATCAACTGCAACAAAAAAATAGCTGGGCCTTGTAGTGTGGTGGGTCCCTGTACTCCCAGGACTCAGGAGGCTGAGGCAGGAGAATTGCTTGAGCGCAAGAGTTGGAGGTTTCTGTGAGCTGTGACATCACTGTACTCTAGTAAGGGTGACATGAGACTAGTGATACTCTGTCTCAAAAAAAGAAAAAAAGAGAGAGAGATTTATGTAAAGCAGTAAAAAATATTTTAAAGCTAGTTTCTCTGTCCATTGTCAATGTATCTGGTGTAGTTACTGATGGTGGCCTGGCAATGGTAGGTAAAAGAGGGGGACTTGTAAAATTAACAGAAGGCAAAGGCAATTGCCACCCCGAACTCACATTTGATGAAGTATCAATGTGTAGAACATCAAGAAAATGTATGTACAAAAGCTTTATATATGGATAACATCATGCAAATCGTCATCAAGACTGGTAATTTCATAAGGGCCAAAGCAGTGAGTCATCACCAATTCCAGGAATTCCTTAAAAGTATTGATGCTGACTGTGGCAACCTAATTTATTTTTGGAAAGTAAGATGACTAAGGCAAGGCAAATGTTGAAAAGATTTTATGATTTGTGACATGCTATAGAGTCTTTTATGGTAGAAGGAGATGATGAAAACTGGCTTCAAGATGTTTTAGCATTTTTAGTGGATTAACCACTCATTTTCATGAATTAAACATGTGTCTTCAAGAAGAAAACCAATTTATCAATACAATGTTTCAAACCGTAACAGCATTCCATGTGAAACTGAAATTATGCAATCTCAAATTAAGGCAAATAATGTTATGCATTTTGACAGGTTGGCCAAACACAGTCCTGTGAATATGCAGCCTTGCTTTTGAATTTGATACAAGAATTTGAAAACAGATGTCAAGATTTCCAGAAAAATGATCAACATTTTAGTGCAATTGCAACTCCATTTTCAGTCGACATAAATGTTACCTGTCAATTTTCAAATGGAATGCCTAGAGCTGCAATCTGACATTCAACTTAGAGGAAAATTTGATCGTGTCTCTATATTGGACTTTATAGGTCCTGTCTTCCCAGAGACAAAAACCCCTTGCTTCACAATCACGCCTTATTCACGCCATTGCTCTTTGGCAGCACCTACATTTGCGAGAAACTATTTTCAAGAATGGAGTACATTAAGAATGAAATTAGAATCAAAATATCTCATGAGCACCTTGAGAACTCACTGAGAATTGTGACTACTTCCCCTGAACCAGATATTGATACATTAGTTTTTCAAATACAATGTCACTAGTCCCATTAGTTGTTTATGCCTCCTTTTACTTTTATTATTAAAAATGTCAACCCCAAAGACATTTTATTATTTAGATAGGTACATTTTCTATGTTAGTGATCACAAACTTGGACTTACTCAATGATTTTAAAAGACTCTCTGGTCGGACTACTGCATAATTAGGATTATTATGTGAGGACATTTTTGCTTGTCTCTGATGGCAGAAATCATGAAAATTATGCAGAGACTTTTTTGTTGTTGTTGTTGCTCATCAGCTTTCATTGGTGTTTGTGTATTTAATGTGTGTCCCAAGATGACTCTTCTTCCAAGTAGCCCAGAGAACCCAAAAGGTTGGACACCCTATTCTACTGGAAGGACTATGTTAATGGCTATTTGTATCTCTAGCACTATGTAGAAGAATTGACATAAAACTTATTGAAGGATGAGTTAAGTGATGACTTCCTTGACTCAACTTTGGGTCTAAGCTTAATATTTTTATATGCATACTATTAGCAATAATAAAAAACCAATTTCATTTACATCTTATTTATAATGGCTTACTTCATTTTTAAAAATCAAAATGTAACTAATAAGTCTAATTTTATAATCTGAACATAATTTTTGATACCTTATTTGTTGTACATATGTCTATAGCGAGCATTTATTTTCACTTCTTTATAAAGCTGTAGTGAATAAGTATAAGATTCCAGATGATGAATTATGCAATCTATAATTCAAATACCTTTGAATTTTAATATGTCCAAAGAGCTTTTGTGGCACTTAACACAATGTGGTTTAACTTGCCTCATTCCCAGAGATTCTGATTCAGTAAATCTGCCTAACAATGATGCATGTCCCCTTCCCCTACGGCTGGACACAGACTCCATTTTCTAGGCCTAAGCAGGCTCAGAAAGGAGTTTGATCAAGGTTCCCTCTAGCCCACCACTCCCTGGGGGGTGTGAAAAGAATGAGACACACTAAACAAGACCATACTCCTAAACAATGGCAGCTTTAAAATTAACTTGGGCCCACAGGCCTCTAGTGCCAATGCCTGTGACGTATTTCAGACATACATTCCATCTTCCCTAATCCTCCTGCCTCCAGGAAAGGAGAAATCATGTATAAACCCATAGACCAGCATCTGAAATCAGCAACCCACTTGGGACCCTTCCGCTGTGCCAGAGGCTTTGTTTTCCTGTTATCTGTAATAAGATCTATCCTGTCACTTACTTGTGGGGTCCATGAATTCACTCTTTTGATTTCCTGAAACTGAGGACGCAGTAGAAAAAACTCCAGTAACAACAGCTTAGACATTTGCTTTTAAAAATAGACATTAATGACCCTTTGAAACCAGTGTAATACTGAATCCCACCTTCATTTACTATGCAAATCTTTACTTCAATCTTTTTTTAGATCCAGCAGATTCTGTTATGAATGATATATAATGTTTGAATAGGCACAAATGTTTATGTTCTATTTCTGGAAGACACTGGTTCTTTAAG
>CAUYQV010109953.1:0-48744 GCA_963574575.1 Galagoides demidoff
GATATTGGTCTATAGTTTTCTTTTCTTGTTGGGTCTTTTCCTGGTTTGGGGATCAGGGTGATATTTGCTTCATAGAATGTGTTGGGAAGTATTCCTTCTTTTTCGATGTTTTGGAAAAGGTTAAGTAATATAAGTATTAGTTCTTCTTTAAAGGTTTGGTAGAATTCTGATGTGAAGCCATTTGGTCCTAGACTCCTTTTTGGGGAAATTTTGTATAGTTGATTCTATTTCAGTACTTGATATAGGCTGTTCAGCATTTCTAGTTCTTTCTGATTAAGTCTAAGAAGTTGGCATGCTTTCAAGTATTGGTCAGTTTCTTTCAGATTTTCATATTTCTGAAAATAAAGTTTTTTGTAGTATTTATTAAGGATTCTTTGAATTTCTGAGGTGTCTGTTATTATTTCGCTTCTGTCATTTCTGATTGATGATATTAGGGACTTTAATTTTCTATTTTTGGTTAGGTTGGCCATAAACTCAATATTATTAAGATATCATTTCTCCCTATTATTGATTAGTAAGTATATTACCATCTAAATCAAAATCCCAGCAGGATTTTTTAATAGAAATCAATAGGTTGATTCTAGACTGTGTAATGAATTGCAAAGGACTTAGAATAGCCAATACAATCTTGTGAAAGAAAAATACAGTTGGAGGATTTACTTTGCCTGATTTCAAGACTTTGATAAAGTTATGGCAATCGAGATAGTTTGGTAGTGATGCAAGATAGATAAATATTTCAGTAAAATAAAATAGAGAGTCCAAGAATACTGCTATATTTATATCTTCTATTGATTTTTGATAAAAGGGCAAATAATTCAAAGGGGAAAGGAAGGTCTTTCTACAAATAGGACAAGAGTGACTAGATATATATATATATATGAAAAACACTAACTCACATCATACATCTATATATATATATGTATGTATTTGAAATGGATTATGGACATAAAAACTAAAAGTAAAAGACCATATCTTCCCAGCCATGAGATAGGCAGAGATCTTTTAGACAGGACACAAGAAACACTAACCATAAAAGAAAAAATACTAAGTTAGACAGCAGAATATAAAGAACTCCTATAACTCAGCTGCAGGAAGTCAGACAACCCAATACACAAATGGGCAGAGATTCAAACCTATATGTCACCAAGCATGATATATAAATGCCCAACAAGCACACTAAAAAGTACTTCAGATCATTAGTCATTAATGCAAATAAAACCACAATGAAAAAACCCAGCACACCCACTAGAGTGGCTAATATTAAAAGCCTTGACAATACTAAATGTTGGCCTAGACGAGGAGCATTTGGAACTCTCAAACACTGCCAAAGGGAATGTAATGTGGTACAGTCATATTAAAGAATTGTTGATAGTATCTTATAATTATCCTTATGTATCTACCTATGACTCAGTAATTGCAATTATGGGGATTCAAGAGAAATTGAAATATGTATCCCTAAAAAGAATGTATAGAAAAGACATTCATAATAGCCCAAGGTTGGAAACAACCCAAATGTCCATCAATAAGAGAATGGATAAACAAACCACAGTATATTCACACAGCAGGTAACTACTTAGCATGCAATCACATGTATGAATCTGGAAAACATAATTGACTGAAAAAGCAAGACACAAAAGAATGCTTACTGTATTATCCCTCCACATGTGAAGCTGTAAAATAGGCTAAACTAATCTATAGTGACAGACATCAGAATGATAAAAATTTGAATAGTGGTCTCCTCTGGGCAGGGGAGAGCCAGGGGGTGGCTGAAGAGATGTGGGGAATTCTAGAGACCTTTCTGGAATGAAAGAAATATTCTCTATCTTGCTAGGGATATGTCTCACATAGATGCATGTATTTATCAAAGCTCATCAAAGTGCACTTCTTAAAATCTATATAATTTACACTTCAGTCTAACAAAAGAAAAAGACTTTGACATTGTCATTGAGAGGCTCACAGTCTAATCTGCAGATCCTTTCAGGGTCTGAATGGAATCCCTTCTTACTATCTGTCCATTCTGTTTCAACTGCAACACCATGGCCTCCATTCTAGTTGAGGTTCTGCCTGCACAATGGCTTCTTAAAGAGATCTCTAGCTTGCAATCTGACCCCTCTGAGGAGGCCCCCCACACTGCAGTTAGGGATTGGGCTGAAACAGAACTATTCCAGTAGCACACTCCCCCATTGCCCTTAGGATAAATTCCATCTCTTCTCCAGGTGTGGCCCTAAGTGAATCAGCTCATGCACACCTATGCTCACCTATGCTCACCTCCCCACCCAGGCCTCACCTCCCACCATTCTCCCTTTGCCAACTGTCTTACAGTCCACTAGAGTCACTTAGCTCTAGAGTGGAAATTTTTGTAGTTCCCTATTTTTAATGCTCAAATACACACACATCCCTCTTCACCCAGCCACCTCCTCTTAATTTAGTTTCAGATGAGATATTATTTACAACATTTCCTGATACCTCCTTCCCCCCACTGTTCCCACCGAATTAGAGGCCTTTTCTGAGTATATACTAGAAAATAGTCTACTATTGTTTTATATAGACATATTGTGGTCAATGTTTAGTATCTGTAACTATCACTCCCCCACAAGGGCAGGCAATTTGTCATATTCTCCTTTGTTTGTAGCTCTACAATGGCACGTAGTAGGTGCTCTGGCAATCAGAAAGTGAATAGGGCCAGGAACTCAAGAAGACCCAGTCTGATAATGAGGATACCAGAGCTCAGCCTCCCAATGAGGTGTAAAGAGCACAACCAGAATTAGGAGTTGGTGAATGAATGAACCAGTGAAGACCACCTGGTCTTTCTCTTGAAGTGGGAGCTGGAATTCAAGCACCTTGAATTTCCTAAGAATCCCAGAATCTTCCAGTTCCAACACAGAAACCATTCCAAGTATTTGATTTCATATACCATTTTAAAACCAGAGTCTCAGGAAAATGTGGGCCCTTGGAGATTTTTCTCTAGAGAAAAATTTCCACTCTAGTCCATTAAAAAGCAAAGCAGTGAGCATCTTTCCAAATAAAGCCCCACTGTGACAGCAAACCTTAAGGAAAGTTCAACAAAGGATATGAGGTCAAACTACTGGAGTTCTGCTCGTCAGTCTTCTCTTTACCTGCTGAGTAACTGTGGGAAGCAACTTAAGACCTTCCAGCTCCACCACCTGCATGGCCAGGGGCACCTGCTGAGAGCCTCAGTCTCCTCATTAGCAAAATGAGGATGAGGATAATTATGCCTCCTTCTTAGCCTATTATGAGCATTAAGTGAGACCCCACAGTGGAAGCTGCTTAGGGCACTCCAAACTCTCCCTGGATGTTATCTATTAATGTAATCTTTATCCCAGAATTCTATTTCCAGGGACAAAACACTGTCTAATGTTTTTATGCCCATCTACCAATTTGTGCAAAAGTTTCAAGAAGGAAAGTTCTGTTAGGGAGTATCAGCTCACAAATGGTTTGAGTCAGCTTTTGTGGGTGAGCCTATATATACTTTTTTTTTTCTTTTCTGCTAATGTGAGCACTATTCTATCTTGTGTAGCCTGCAATGTGGACTCAAAATCATCAAAGCAAGTTAATTTAAATGTTACTACAAGGGTAAAGCAAGAATCCTGGAGAGAGTGAGATAAGCTGCCAGGTGCTTCTCCAGCCAAAGATGCTAGTTTTATGAAATCAGTATTAACCCCCTAGCTCCTAGAACAACGTGGGACCTCAGAAAAGGTGTTCATTGTATCATTGGGTCGGCTGCCAGCTCTCCTCTTGTCTCATTTCAACTGCAGACTCACAATACACACACATATTCACAGACATGCACACGGAGACACACACATTCACTCTCCATGGATACAAACTCATACACACCCCTATTCAGGCTGCAATAACAAACTACAGATGGAAACTCAAAGCTGAGGGAAGGGGAACAACTTACCCAAATTTACCCAGAAAAGTAAGTGGAAGGTGCAGGCTTTGAGGTCAGATGTGTCTGATCCAAAATCAGTGCTCTTTCTAAGATGCTGAAGGAAAGGGAAGTTACCACTTACCACTATTCTATAGACCACCCTGAACCTCTGTTCCCATTGCCAGAAGCTCTTTTGTTGCTGTGGAGCAATGATATGCCAGGTGCTTTTGGTTAAGCTTAATCACTAATTCCAAATAGAAACCAAATATGAGGCATTCATCCAAACAATCTTTTGTGTGCATGTTGTATACCGGCCACTATCCTAGGTGCTTTGGAGCCAGCAGTGGATAGACAGACAAGACCCTTGCTCTCCAGGACCTCAGGGGCTAGTAGAGAGTCTGAGTCCCTGCAGGCTCTTGTAACAGATATCCATAGCTTTGGGCGGTTTAAAAATAACAGAAAATTATTCTTCGTAGTTCCGAAGTCTGGGAAGTCTAAGATTCAAATGCCAGCAGATTGGGTTTCTAGCAAAGGCCAACTTTCCACTTTTGTCCTCACATGGTGGAAGAGGCAAGGGAGATTTCTGGGGTCTCTTTTAAAAGGATGGTAAACCCATTCATGGGCAGTTTATCCCCATGACCTAATCACCTTCCAAAGATGCCATGTCTTAATCTGATCATTCTGGGGTTAAGCTCAATTTGTAAATTTTAGGAGGATACAAACATTCACTCCATAGCATCCTCCATGTAGGTATATACACACACGTGTATCCACCTCCACACATGCACACATTCACTGCTCCCCCCCATTATGTGCCTGTATGCATGCACACACACACACACACACACACACACACACACAGAGCAACTGATGATTCCTTTGCTCTTCCCACACACAGTGGCCTCATAGTCCTACACATTTGTAGATGGAACAGTCTCACTGCTTTTGCCCTTGCTTTGGGGGCTAAAGGTGTGATGTCAATCAAGTAGAGGAGTAAAACTAACTTGGAAACTGGATCTAAGAATCTTCGTTCTCAACCATCCGAATTCCGATATGATAAAACCCAGCACTAGAGTGAGAGCTCATGAACCCTCCTCCCACAGACTCTGTACTCTGTTCCCAGAACATCTGGCCACTCCAAGCCACTTGAATCTTCCTCAAAAGATCATTGGATAACTTAGTCCCTTTCCATGGGACGTTCCAATAATCCACACAGCTCTTTCCATCCTTCATCCCCCTCCCCTCCCCTAGCTTTCCCTGGCTTACTCCTACTCATTGTCTAGGACTCAGATGAAATGCTCCCTCTTTCATTAAGTCTTCTCTGACTACACATGTGCCAGCCAGGTTAGTATCTCCTTCTGGCTCCCCAGCAGGCCCGCTGATCCACTCTGAGCCATTTACATGGGCCTCACTCTCTGGACCGTGAGGTCTCTGAGTATAGGGGCTAAGCTGGTCCTGTGTCTGTCCCATGACAGGCACTCACTGCACACTTAGGAATACATGTCTTCTGTTACTCACAGACATAGACAATAAATGGGAAGGACGTGTAGCCATTCTCTGATGGTCATGTTCTGATGCATTCAGACTGAAGATATGAGAAGGTCAAGGCTAGAGACCCAGAGACACTAAGTGGCATTGTCTAAAGACAACCCTCTGGGTTAAAGCTTAAATAATTAACCCCCTTTTTGATGCCTAGAACCTGAAATGTATTTAATAAGTAGTTAATTAATGAGTAGATGAATGAATGCAGGAAATAACACTTCTAGGAAGTGAGAAGCCCTACTGAAATTCCTGACCTACAGGAATAAGGGAAATGGGGTTCCAGGTTTCTCTGTGCCCCAGCTTCACTGTTTGGACCCGGACATGTTCCATCCTCAGTCTGAGCCTTAGCCGTCCTAGCTGTGTAATTAAAGGGTTGGAATAGAGCAGTGGTTCTCAAACTGAGTTCCACAGGGCCCTGAGTGGCCACAGAATATTTTTCAGCCTTTGTGGAGTGATGGGACACTTCCCTAACTAGACAGAGTGCCCTGTCACTGCCTCAGTTGGGACAACTTGCTCTGACTTTATATTTTGACAGTGTGTCTAATAATTGATACGGAACATGTTTACACTCCTGGGGAGGCAGGAAACAGTCTGACAACAACTGGATTAGGTCCATTTACTCAATAACCATTTGCTGAGACTGGCGCTGTCCAAGGCATTAGCAGCGCACAAGGAAGGCAAAATCCCAGCCCTCGTGGAGCTTAAGTCTTAGCTCAAAAAAGGAAACTATTGAGAGATAATCAAAATAATTTTAGATGATAATACAGTAGAACCTCTACGAGTTAACCACACAAAGGATTGTAGCAAACTGGTCACTGTATGGAGGTGGTCAACATAAGGCACTAGGCCTACTATACTGATACGTACCTGTGGTGCATGTCCAGTCTGTGAAAATCAGGCCAACTTAAGGAGGTAGTCAATGTAGGCAGGTGGTCAACTATGAAGGTTCTACTGTAGACTATATCCATGAAGACCAAAAACTAAGGTAATATGATAAAGGATATTGAGAGAGCAACATCTTTGGGATCCAGTGGGCAGGGAAGGTATTTGGGGAAGGTGAACTGAATGAAAGGAAGGCGTCAGCCATGTGGAGAGCAGGGGAGAGCATTCCAATCAGAGGGAACAAGTACAAATGCCATGAAGAGGGAAGAAGCTCAGCAAGTTCCAGGAACAGCAAAGAGGACAGCGTGGCTGGGCCTGGGGCTGGAATAAGGAGGGGAGAACAGAGAGCAGGAGCTTAGAGGCAGGCAGCAGGCCCTGGAGGCCATGACAAGGAGTATGGAGTAAAGGAGCCTCCAGGGCCAGGTCTTTGAAAGTAACCTAAAAGGAGCAAGCAGCCCAGCCTGGAAGAATAGCTCCAGAATTCTTCATGTAGATAAAACCAAGACTCTAGAAAGGGCAGCATTTAAAAATCAAGGAAAGCATCTTTTGACAAGCCGCTTTGAAACCTGATTTATTTAGCTCATTAGGGAAGTGTCTCACAGTTAGCAGTGTCAACTTTGAGAACCAGGCAAAAGATGTTCTTTACCTGGTGCACACACAGGAAGAAGAGTGAAACTCTACTTCAGGGCTGTGTGTGGCTTTGGGAACTCAGCCACTCCACTTTCTCCATTGAAAAAGTTTAAAAAGTGGCATTACAGAAGCTAAAAAACTTTAAAGGACTTTGACTATATTAATTTCTCTTAGAGGTGATGAAGATACCTCAGCCGTTACAGGAAATGAAATCTCTGAGGCATGGAGTCTTGGGAATTCTAAAACCACACACTGATACAAATTCAGACCACCTGAGAGAAAAAAAGGAGGCTTCTTTTTTTTCCATTTGATTATTACTGCCAGGAATGTATGAGTTGACCAAGATGCCATGTGAAAATGATGGGTCTCTCTATGTACCACAGACAGGAACCACACAGATCTGTCTGATGGCCATTTCTACAACAATTCTCTTCTCACCTGGAGGCTCCGCCATATACTTTCTGGCCATATGACCTTGGACTTTATCTGCCAGATGGGATAATACACCTACCTCACCTGCTTCTTATGGATATAAGTGTGATAAGGTACACAAAGCACTAGCCCAGTGCCTGAGATACACACATCTAACAGGTGTTCCACAAGGAGACAGTATGATCGTAGCAGTCAGTTTCTGAATTTCTGAATTTGTTCTATAGTTTTTATTTAGTTGTAAGCTTCATTCCTAAATAAGAATGAATGTAATTAATAATGTGTGATCTTCAGTTCTGTACTTGTAAATACCTTCCACAAAAGGAGATCTATTTCAATCGCCATCAATCATGGCTTCACACCAGAAACATGGAGGAAGGGGTCAACATGACGATTTTCTAAAGCCTGACAAATCAGAATCTCTAGGGTCAGGCCCAAATCTAGGTATCATTATAATTCTTCCTAAGTGATGTGATGTAGAACCTGTGATCTAATCCTTCTGCAGGGGAATAAGGTGACCCAGCAAGCAAAGAGGACTCAATATGAATGATCTCATTCTCCACTGGCTTCCCATGGCAATTAGCATCAAATCCCCACTGTGGGGATGGGCGGACTGTGGCCTGCCAGGCCCCGCCTAACAAGGCCCTCACCTCTCTTTGACCACTATGCCAAGGACCTTCCTCCAGGAATTCTCAGGGACTTCGTACTTGCTACCCTTCTGTTTCAAATGTTCCTTCCAAAAGTTTGGGTGGCTCACTCCTGCCCTTCAGTTGGTATCAGTTCAAGTGACCCCTTCTTGTGAAGGCCTTTCCTAGCCCTAGAAAGCCTACCCCCTTGTGTCTGTCACTCCCCTACTGCAGCTATTGCCTGTACGTAGTATGCACCCTCTCCAAAATCATGTTTTGGTATTTTTTGATGTCTATATCTCTCTACCCCACCCCACTAGAATGTAATTGTAAGAGCAGCGACCCCACCTATGTTGTTAATGGTGCAGCCAATACACAAATATTGACTAAATATAGTTACCTCCTAAAATGACATCAAGCCTACAGGTTCTTTCTGTTCCTCTGTTGTCAACTGCAGAAAATTCCCCTCCTGAAATTCACTGGGGTATTCTAACAAGGGATTAGAAATCCTAATTACCTCACACATGTTTAATGAAATCTGCTTTCAGTTTATTCAATTAAGAACCCTTTTCTTCTAACCTTGCTGATTTAATAGCCTTAAACTCTGAGAAGTTTGGACTAAAAATAAAAGGAATTTTTAAAAAACAGCCCAATAGCATTCCTTTTAGCCCAAATGGTTTGATTTCATTCTACAGATCCATCTCTCTCATGGAATATCTCCAAGGTTTGTATTTAGGGCTTGAGGTGATGAATTTCCTACTCCTAGGACTCTGAAGCAATAATTATACTATGGGCATCAAATCCTCTCTAAGACATTGTGCAGATATATATTGCATAATGCAAATTCAGGAATTTGCTGCAGTGCAGATGACAATGAGGTCTATAGCTCTAGTTCCAACATTTTAATAGCATGACCCTTTATTTAAATGAAATGTAAGATGTTTGAAAACACACAGAAGTCAGTGGGCAAGATCCCAAGCTATGGTGGTACTCGCTCCCACGGTACTGCCCAAGCACATAAAATCAACAAGTCAGATCTTGTGGGCTTCTGCTGGTCACTCCACCAGAGGATCAGGTCTGACACACTGGCCCTCAGAGGGTCTCAACCCATGCTTCCTTTAAGAAAAGTAAGCTGGTTCCATCATGTAAAGGCATAGATATACAACACGCCCAGTCAGTGGGAGACACAGTTGCTCACCTAAAAAAACAGCAGCCCCATGGGAGACAAAACTGGCTGTGCTGCCCATGAATCTCTCTCTGAGCTGAGCCTTCCAAAGGGGTTTTCTCAGGCTGACATTCAAAACTCATCCTGGTTAGGGTGGGCTTCCACCAGGTAAAAACAAAGCCGATGTATTCAATGATGTGGGAGAAACCCTTAAGAGCTTTCCTCATCCCAGTGCAGCGTCCCCTGACTTTCTTCACCTGTCTAGAGATCAAGCTCAGGGCCAGCTGTAAGATGTGTGTAAGGTACACTGCCTGCCCTGCCTGCTGCCAAAAGGGCTACCTGAGGTCACATGACTAAACAAGCCTGGCTTACAGTGAGAGCTCAATACAGGTGTGCAAACCTATGAAGGTGGGGTGTAGGGTGAATTTTGAAGGCTTTGTTGAGACAAAAAAAGAAGGCATTCCAGTTGTGAGAACACTGAAAAAATGCAGGAACAAGGAGACGAGTTGGATATTTAGGGAAGAAGATGAGTTTCCTGGGGAGAGAGACTGCATAGAATAGCAATGGCAGGCAAGATTAAGGCAGCAGGTGGAGCTGGGTTGTAGACTTCCTGAGAGAGGGCTTCCTTGTGAGGGTACTAAGAGTCTGTGGTTAGGTAAAATGGTGCTCCTGGGATTTTACTTTCTTCTAGTGCGCTTCCTGCCCTGGAGGCTCACTTGTGTTTTCCATTTATAATAGCATTTTCCTTATCTTTATCTCAAAGGGAACTGAAAAGAATAAAGAGATACAAAAGAAGAAGGAAACCACTTGGAGGATGGTTTGGATGATCCAGGGCAAGAGAAAATGGGGATGTGGTCTAAATCTGTAGATTCAAGAGAAAGGATTATTGTGGAATATGTTTTGCCAATAGATCCCATGTGACTTAATACTGGATTGAACTGTGGAGGTCAAGGGGAAGGGTATCTGGCTCGGCGCCTGTGGCTCAATCAGCTAAGGCGCCAGCCACGTACACCTAAGGTGGTGGGTTCGAATCCCCAGCCCGGGCGCCAAAAAACAATGATGGCTGCAACCAAAAAATGGCCGGGCGTTGTGGCGGGCACCTGTGGTCCCAGCTACTTGGGAGGCAGAGGCAGGAGACTCGCTTGAGCCCAGGAGTTGGAGGTTGCTATGAGCTGTGATGCCATAGCACTCTACCTAGGGGGATAGCTTGAGGCTCTGTCTCAAAAAAAAAAAGGGGGGGGAAGGGTATCCAACATTAACACCTAATCTGCTGGGAGGCCTTAGCACTTGGGTGACTTGTTGTCATTGACTGAGGTGAAAATAAAAGCAACCCACCCTCCCTTTTACGATTTCTGTGCTTTTTCAAGCCTGTGCTGCTATCACACTAACTGGGACGTCTTCAGCAATTCACTCAGATGACTCAATTTCTTCATCTGGAAATGAAAATAATTTCCTAATTTCCAACCTATTCTGCAGGACAGTCAGGAGGATTAATAAACTCTGGGCTTGGTATATAAACTGCAAATGAATGTTGTTCAAATTCTTGGTACTTGAATGCTCAGTCTCACCTTATTCTGCCACTGGGTAATGAGACCCCTGAATATGGCTTAGTCCAATTCTACTACCTGTCAGTTAGCTTAAATGCTCAGTCTCATTTCTACTGATGTAACTTAGTCAATCTGGTTTTTAATTCTCATCTCATAAAAGTTCTCTCCCCTCACCCCTGAGCCCAGGTTGTGCTTGTGGCTGTAGCAGGTTGGGGCAGAGGAAGCTGGATGTGGTGCACTTTCCACCCAGTGGCCCCTTGTTCATCCCTGGTTGCATTCCTGTGTTACTGGGGTGAAAAGGAAGGGGGGAGGAACTAATGTTTGTTGGCACCTATTGGTCATTGGTAGGGAGTGAGGCTGCTCCCTTCTGTGAGGAAACCCACCCAAATGTGTTAGGGTGATGTTGAGTCCCCTTCTGCTTCTCAGTCTACCGCTAGGAGGGCTGATTATTTCCCTCTAGAGGGATAATGTTCACATCAGGCACTCTGGGGCTCTTTGGAGTGGCCTCTGGGGACTCTGCTTCTATCCAGTCTTGGCTGAGGCTAGACCTCTTCCTTTTCTCTCAACCCTTTCATTCCTGCGTTGTCCATCCTGCCTACAAAAACCCCTTCCCCCAGTAAGTGGTCCACTTAGAGGATTCAGCAAGAAGCTTTCCACCCAGGGAACCTTCACAGGGCCCACTAGACCCAAGGGAGACTCCCTTGCCATTCCCTGGGAACCTAGCTTGCCCACACTTCCTCTCTCACTTCCACTTGTTCTCACCTGGCCTTGTCCCACAACCAGGACTGGCCACCTCCAGGTCTCAGGTTCTTCAGAAATGAGATAATCAGCCCTCCCCAACTTCTTGGTGAGGGGGAAAAGACAGGAGTTAGGCTTTCAGGAAAGAGAAGGACAAGCCAAATATCCCTCGCTGGAGAAGGCAAGAGGGGGAAGGGTGTGTAGTCCATGAATCAGGCTCCCTGTGACCCAGAAGCCTTCTCCTTTGCATCCTCACTTGAGCAACTGAGTGCAGGATAATGGTACTCTCAAAGCTAGGGGACCCGAGGGGAGCAAGCAAGCTTGGTCTGAGGGGTAGAAAGCCAATACACTTAATATCATACGTTATTTATGTGCCACTTACAGCAAAGCTATAAGAGAGATAACACTCTTCCCATCCTATAAATGAGGTAAAGGGTCAGAAGAAGTAGAACAGAGAGAGAACCCCTTTTGTCTACAGACCACCTAAGAACAAGAGGTCAAATTTTCAAGATCGACATGGAGCTGACCATCATTGATATCACCCTGGAAGCTTTCACTTCCTGTTTAGGAAAACAAAGGAAGAAAATCCAAGAGATATCACCTATAGTCATTTCTGTTCACCTCAAATTCCCCACTAAAGAGAGCTGGGGCCTGGACTTCCTTTATCTCCACTGAACAAATTGCCAGCCCTTCACCCATGGTTGAAATGGTTCCTATGCGTAGGGAGGTAACATTAAACAAAGAGTAGCATTTCCTCTTGTGGGAGAATTGTCCCCACCTACTCCCTAGCCTCAACTCACACACCCATTATTCCTCAGCTACTGTGGTCTTGGTGTCTGAGCAATGTCCACTGCTCTTTTCAAGCAATCATACAAAAAAGAAGTAACGTGTCACCATAATTATTCTGCTCAGAATAAACCACTTCTTTCCACTCAAAGCTGGGACTAGCATAAGCTATCTGATGTCTGTTGCTTCTGCACTTTTGGAGAAAGTGCGGGCCACACCCTATGTTTGTTTCAGCAAAGACAATCAACCACCAAATTTGTAATGAACACCTACTATTTGTGTGTCATCACATCCTGCTCCATGAAAAACTCTCAATGAAGTCACATTATAAACCAAGGCAGATTGTGTATCAGACTCACATTAAAGGCCCAAATTCAAAAAGATAGTGAAACTAAATATTTTTAAACACCTACTATATCCCCATGCACTGCATTAATGCTTTCCATGTGCCTTCTCATTCAATCCTGACAACCACCCACAAGTTGGAACTTATGCTCCACACATTGTGGAGAGAAGAAATTCCATGTAGCAAAGACTAGAAAGCCTTCAAAAAACTCATATTGTCTTCTTCCTGCTCATACATGTAGACATTTCACAAACTCCTTTGCAATTAGGTATAACCATTGGTATGAGTCCTGTCCAAAAGAAGCGGCATGTGCCACTTTCAGATCTTGCCCATAAAAACTCTATGTGATTCTTTATTCCCTCTCCTCTGTATGTCATACCCAGGAGATGCCTGGAAGCCACATGTTAAAGTTGACAGAGACCCTTTATGTCTGATTGCCATTGTGAGAGCAGAATGCTCCCCACCACCACATTGTAAGAAATGAAATTCTATTGTGATAAGCCACCAAAATGTAGAGGTTTATCCATTACTTTATCTAACATTCTTGAACAAATGTAACAGACATCAAAGACATCAAATTATCAAGCCAGAGTCTACCCACTAATGTCAGAGAAGAGATTTAAATTTAGATCTGCCTTATTCAAAGCTCCTATATTATACATTTTACCTTTAGATTTAGGTAGTCTGGAGAAGTTTCCTGAAGGAGGTATAACTTCACCATAACTATAGCAAATAAGTAAGAAGATAAAAGACAGAAGTGTGGCAATGAAAAGGACCAGAGAATGGAGGATATAGTATTCTTATGGAAACCGAATGGAGTAACACTTTAGTGCAAAAGAATTACAAGACAACATATTGAGATACTTTGCTAAGAAGAATATGTTCCAGCTCCATCCATGTAAACATGAAGGAGGTAAAGTCTCCATCTTTCTTTAAGGCTGCATAATATTCCATAGTGTACATATACCACAATTTATTGATCCATTCATGGGTTGATAGGCACTTGGGCTTCTTCCATGACTTAGCAATTATGAATTGGGCTGCAATTAACATTCTGGACAAATATCTTTGTTGTAGTGTGATTTTTGGTCTTCTGGATATATATCTAGTAGAGGAATTATAGGATCAAATGGCAGGTCTATTTTTAGTTCTCTAAGTGCTCTTCAAACAGGAACGTATTAGTTTGTATTCCCACCAGCCCACCAGCAGTGTAGAAGTGTTCCCTTTTCTCTACATCAACACCAGCATCTCTGGTTTTGGGATTTTGTGATGTGGGTTAATCTTACTGGAGTTAGATGATATCTCAATCGAAAATTAATTCTATGATCCCATATTGCATTTGATTTTCATGTTCTTTTTTAATCTAGAATAATTTTTCCACTTAGAATAAATAATTCTCCTATCACTGCTTATCTTTCATGATCTTGGCATTTTGAAAAGTCCAAACCAGTTTTTGCACAATGTACATCAACTTTATGGGCAGAAACACCACAGAAGTGAGGCTGTACCCGTCTCAGCACATGATATCCAGGTCATGTGTTGTCAGTTTGTCCTGTAGTTGGAGTGTTGTTTGACGCCTTGGCTAATGTGACACCCTCTAGATGACTCCCTTCTAAAGCTCCCTTTCCTGCTTTGTAATTGGTAAGTCAACTGAGGGTTGAACTGCAAAGTTGAAGTCTGGAAGGCGAAGAGCAATTACTGGAGAGGGAATGAAAACCCTAATCCACTGATGATTCGGTAAAAGAAGAAAATTAACCTAAGACTGTTGGAGAAGAAAATAGGTTCCCCTCAATCTGCATTACTTTCCTTCTCTCCTCTCCTGTTTTCCTGTCCTCTTCTCTACTCTCTTTCTCTGTCTCCTACCACTGGAGATAACGGGAAGAAAAATAATGGGATGCCCAGAGTTTATGGGATGAGGATTTTAGCCTTCATTCTATTTTCTTATTAAAGGAAAAGGTAACCCAGAAGCCTGGAAGACCTGGTAGTGTCAAGATGGTAGATCTCCTGGTGGATTGTTTGCAATAATGAGCCTGATTTATTTATGGCCTTTTATACTCTCTGCTTTTTGGTAGTACACTCTGACATGGACTCTGAACTTGGCCGTATGACTTGTTTTGGCCAATGGGACAGTAACCAAGGATGTAAGCATAGACTTTAAAAGTGCTTATACTTTGGGGCTTGCCCTGTTGCTGCTTTGGGGACCTAGATCTCCATGTGAGTGAGCCCAGGCTAGCCTGCTAAAGGATGAGACCAGATGGCCCAACCACATCTCAGAAGATACAATCCCAAGTGCCATGATCCCAAACGTGGAAATTCCAAAAGATTAAAATACCTAAAATACCTAAAATCTAAATCCCTAAAGTCTAAAATCCTAAAAATTTCAATCACAGGATAGTTTTATTATTTAGCAAAACTATTACCTTGTCTCTATTGCCTTTATTTAGACAATAAGTACAGTTTAAAGAGATGAACATGGGTGCTAAACTAACAAAGTGTGGACTTGTGAATTTAATTTTAGAAGTCAACTTGATAACAGAAGAAGTGAAAATGTTGGTGAAAAATATGAGAAATGGCGGCACCTGTGGCTCAGTGGGTAGGGTGCCAGCCCCATAAAACAAGGGTGGCAGGTTCAAACCCGCCCTGGCCAAACCACAACAAAAAAAAAGCTGGGCATTGTGGCAGGTGCCTGTAGTCTCAATTGCTCATGAGGCTGAGGCAAGAGAATTGCCTAAGCCCAGGAGTTGGAGGTTGCTGTGAGATGTGATGCCATAGCACTCTACTGAGGGCAATAAAGTGAGACTCTGTCTCTTAAAAGAAAAAAAAAGAAAAGAAAAGAAAAATATGAGAAATCTTTCGTGCCAAAGTTCAATCATGTACAACTTCTGTCCCTTCACACATAGCACCATGTTTGTCTTCAAAAAATGCCCTTCATCAGAGAGTAAAACGAATTTGACTCAGTGACCTTCTGAACCAAAGACTCTTGAAGATATTGAGCCTCCTGCAGTGTTAACTACTTTTGATTAGGGATTTGGCTGTTGAAGGGGGATATATTTCTTATATTTACCATTAAATTTAACATAGAAAAGCTAGCACATGCTTCACTTTAGCTAAGGGACGGCACTTTGAAAATTGTCCTCCCTATTTTTTATTGACTATATACAGTTCATGCCTCTGTTGGATTGGAAAATCCTAGAACTTATCCACTTATGTATGTATTGTTTGGCAGAAACAGCAAATCTCAATGAAGCCCAGTCAACCCAACCTCAAAGAATAAATGTGTCAAGGAAGGTTTACAATAGTAAGAAAATCCCAGACAGAGGTGCTTAGACAGGGCTGGGTATTAGAATGACATGAAGATTTTAAAAGTCCCAATACTCAAGACCGATTAAGTCAGAGTCCCTGAGATTATGTTCCAGGTATCAGTATTTCTTTTACTGTTCCTTGGATGATTTCAAAGTACATCCAAGGTGAAAAACCAGAGCCACCAAATGTGCCTGCTTGTAAGTGCATCAGCAGATGTAAGTCATTTTGCTGTCTGAGTGAGAGAAGCAGGAATACCGTGCGTGATCCACTCGCTAACACGTGTTCTACAACAACCCTTTACAACAGCATCTCAGGACAATTTCATCTCCAATTTCTCCTCATAACGATTTCATATCCTAGTGAGGGCAATATAAAATGAGTGCTCTGATGACCAAACGTCCCAATTATTCAATAATGCTTAATTAGATTTTTCCCTCTTCCAGGGTGTCTTCTAAACCCTGGATGCTTACCAAAACACCCCAGAAGGCTTCCAGCCATTTAATTATAGGACTAAATAATGTAATCGCGTTCTCAATAACCCACTCCATTCTGAGGGATCTCTATTCTGTCTCTTCCTGCCTGGCAGAAAACACTTTTAAAGCTCTTTACGAAGGTTATCCTTGGCTTGCTCTGCTGAGTTCCTTGGACCCTATATCCCAACAACTTTATGGCTCCACCAGAGAACTCCTAAATTGCATGCATGAAAAATCATGGCAGCTACTTTGCGACTTGCCCATAAGGGCCTTTTGTTGCTCAGGGATTTTTGTCTGCATTTTACAACCTGGCTCCTACAAATACTCTGCAGCTATTTTAACCAAAGATCTCTAAAATGAGCCAAATTCTTTTTTCCCTGTAGCCTTTTTAAACCCTCCAAGTTATCACTGAATAGTTAATTGCCTAAGTCACATCACATCTATAGTGTAAGACATGAGGCATAGCCTGATATTCTCTGAAAAAGAAAATAATATCAGTGTTAGGAGTTGCAGAGAAGAAATTCAAAGACTTCGCCCACTCCTCACTCCAGATGAGACTAATTCAACTATTTATTCCCAAGTTGCAGGTGTGGCTTTCAGTGTCCACTGTCCTGATTGCCCCATCCAGCCCAGACTTGAACGCTGTTCTGAATTAAGTTGAAGTTATTTTGCAACAGAAAATAGATAATAAAATCTAAGACCAAAAACCTATGAATATCCTCAATATCTCAAAGGATATTCTAAAGCCAATTATAAATATGTTGGCCTCCAAATATAGCAGAGAAAGTGCCTTGTGATTCCACAAAGGCTAATGGAATGGTACCTACCTACACTGGGTCTAGAGGGATGGTGAGGGGAGGAGGGCAGGGCAGGCAGTGGCAGCTGAGGTCAAAGAAAATTTGAAAACTCATGTCACCGAAGGATGGAGAAGAGAAAAGCCCAAGAGAATAAGGACCTGTCAGGCAAGCCTGCTTTGCAGGGGAAGATGAGGAATCCAGGGGGGCCCAGATCCAGCCTGGAGAAGCATCACACACAGGAGAGAGTAGAAGTTGGGGAGAAAAATCTGACATGGAGCAGACCAACCGCTTTCCAGAAGTGCAGATGGAATTTTATGTCTGGTATGGGAACAAGGCTGACAATTACAAACAGATTTCAGAAAAGCATGAGCCTCTTTAGAGGGAGTGGGTTCAAATAGAGTTCAAAGAAGAAAATCCTGATTGCCTTCTTTGAGCCAGGCATCCTGGTTCAGGGGTAAAGGGTGGCCGGAGAGGCCATCTAGACACGGCTGACTCGTGCCCCTGGCCCCTCTCCCAGCAGACAATCCCATGCCATCCTGGCTGTTTCACGTTTATAAAATGAAAATTTCCCAAAGAAGAACTTCTATTCCTTCTTTTAATAAATCACTTATTTTTCAGTGGTAAGTCCACTGAGATTACCTTTGATTTCACTCATTTATTTGATGATACAAAGTGAGTCCTTGTAAGATCTATTTTTCTCCCTTAGCTATACAAAGCAACACATTTACCAACTTCTTTTTAAACAAGGGAGTTTCTTGATGGAGTATGTGGGACAGAGTACCTCCAGGTCCACTGTAGCATGACCTGCCTTTGAAAGGTAGGATAGAAGTTCCAGAGCTGGCATGGTGCCCATAGCACAGTGGTTACAGCACCAGCCACATACACTGAGGGTGGTGGGTTCGAACTCAGCCTGGGCCAGCTAAACAACTGCAACAAAAAGCCAGGCATTGTGGCAGGTGCCTGTAGTTCCAGCTACTTGGGAGGCTGAGGCAAGAGAATCGCTTAAGCCCAGAGTTTGAGGTTGCTGTGAGCTGTGACGCCATAGCACTCTACCTAGGGTGACATAGGGAGACTTCATCTCAAAAAAAAAAAAAAAGAAAAAAGAAGCTTTAGAGCTGTTTTTGTTCCTGGAGACAGAGGAGAGGGATGTTGTCATCCCTGCCTACCTGCTTGGAGGATTGTATATGACTCTGCCTGCCCATCTCCCAGGAATTGACAAGGGCTGCTACACACTGTTGTCTGGGTTGTGCCCTATACCAGGAGAGGAGTGGGTGGGTGCAAGAGCAGCCTGAATTATGTGGCCAGGCTCAGGACTATATCTGCCTGGAGGAAGGGTACCCCTTTCAAACAACACAAATGCACCCTGTGGGCTAGTGGCCACCTGAGTAAACGCCTGATCCAAATTAGGCCAGTTGAACTCTTTGCCTCTCCTAAACACAAAAGAGCCCTCAA
This sequence comes from Galagoides demidoff, assembly GCA_963574575.1. Lineage (NCBI taxonomy): Eukaryota > Metazoa > Chordata > Mammalia > Primates > Galagidae > Galagoides > Galagoides demidoff. The sequence continues at coordinate 18,612 of CAUYQV010109953.1, forward strand.
AGAATACAGCCACTGGGATGACCCTTGAGCTGTGATTCTGGCCCCTAAGAGTCCTGAGTTGGGTTTCATGAGACACACCCAGCTGTCTCCCCTAGATTCCTCTCTTGGCTTGAGTTGGTTTAAGTGCATTTCTGGTGGTTGCAAGAAAGGATGTTCAGCTGAGGCAAAGGTCAGGGAAAAGCTATTCCCTGGGACCTTTGAGATGGATCATCTGAGTCCAGTGCCCGGTCAGCACAACTGGTGATGGAGCCCCTTGATGTAAGCAAGGTTCACAATGTATTTGGCGTTCTCCTGGGGAGCCTTTGCACTGGTTAACCATTTGATAAAACGGTTCTTACCCAGTTTGGGGGCTATTAGATGACATTCATGTAAAACTATCTAGTTTAGTCGTTCCCTAATTAACTTTTCAAAAGCTTTGAATGTGTCAAAACAAAATATTGTTTATGAGATATAAAATACTTACATAACTTCTTTTGTTTTTTGTGTGTGTGTTCTCTGTTACACAGATAATTCATGTCTTCCGTTCATCAGTTTAAAAATAGACACATTGCGAATTCCTCCACAATTCTACCACCTAGAGCTAATCACTGCTAACAGACCGCAGTTTCTTATTCCGAGGTTCTTTCCACATGTCTAAAGTATCTGGATTTTAACCAGCTTTCTCTTGCAAGAACTGCCTTCTTGGAAAGCCTGGCTGCTTTGCTGTGCCATTTTCTTCTTCTTCTTTTTTTTTAACCTTGTGATTTTTAACCAGGAGTTAAAAAAATATTTTATTAAATCATAACTCTGTACATTGATGCATTTGTGGGGTTCAGTGTGCTGATCTGATATACAATGTGAAATGCTTACATCAGACTGATGAACAGATCTGTCACCTCGCTTACTGATGCACCATTTTCATCAACAACAGTTCTTTTTTTTTTGAGACGGAGCCTCAAGCTATCCCCCTGGGTAGAGTGCCATGGCATCACAGCTCACAGCAACCTCCAACTCCTGGGCTTAAGCGAGTCTCCTGCCTCCACCCCCCAAGTAGCTGGGACCACAAGTGCCCGCCACAACGCCTGGCCATTTTTTGGTTGCAGCCATCATTGTTGTTTGGCGGGCCCGGGCTGGGGATTCGAACCCGCCACCTTAGGTGTACGTGGCTGGCGCCTTAGCCGATTGAGCCACAGGCGCCGAGCCAACAACAGTTCTTAAAGTGAGGCTGCACTCGCTTGGGGAAAAAATCATAATGGTGGTAACCCATTTGAGCGACCATCAGGAGTGATAAAGGTACAGCACTGGCACTGGAAACACAGGCAAAGATGATGGAATCTATCACTTAGTTCTGGACTCGCCAGGCTTTTGTCTAAATTGGTCCGGTTGCCATATGATCCCCCTTCAGGTGTTAAAGCTCTGCCTGCAAAGAAAAAATAGCAGTTGTCCTTTTCAAGAACACTCTCTGCTGTAAGAAAAATAGCAATACTCCCTACCTCCAGACATAAAATGGAAGCTGGCCCCTAGCCCAGAAAACCTGGGGCCACCAGATGGACCTCTGGTCGCAGTGTTGACTGGCTCAAGAAGGTGACAGAGGAAGTGGGGAGACGCTGACTTCAGAACTCCCTGCGACTCAGTACCCAGCAATGCACATTGAATTGGTTGGCCTTAAGTAACAGGGAAGTTGCAAACTGAACTCCATCATTGCACGTTATGATGCAAAGAGCATTCTGCAGGAATGGATGTGCCAGGAGGAATATCAAGGAAGGCTTTTGCCATTTCAAAAAATGTTGCAGGAGAGTGGAATGGCACTAGAAGAAGGAGCATGGAACCCACTGGGTGTCCAGCAGGTGGACAGTGTCAGCGGTGGGCTCACCTCGCCTCCTGCCCTCCAAGGTTAATGACGTGGTTATTTATGATATTGCACCTCAGCTGTCTCCTGTCTACCTTTTCCTCCATTTCTTTCACTCCACCCTCAGCTCCACTTGGAGTCTGTTGGTTGGGAGGCTGGGCCTCAGCAAATACAGATGGATGCGTGTGGGCCTCCCTCAGCCCCTCCCTCTGCCTTTGCCATGCCTAAGCCCCGGCTGGCCCTGTCCACACACACTGTGTATTCCTGATCATTCCTTCTAAAGGGCCCTTGTGGGTCAGGGACAGCATGACATGATGACCAGAGTGCAAATATCAGAAAATAGAAGAATCAGGTGTGCAAATCCAGCTAGTATGACCTCCCTGCCACCTGTCACCCGCTATTCCCCTCACCAACCAGGGCAACAGCATCAATGTTCCATGCCTTCGGCTGCCTTTGCTTAGAGATATCTTTGATCGCTTCCACAGAGGGTACCTGTGATGAGCACAGTAAGGTTTTGGAGCTACAAGCTTGGAGTCTTTATTCCCAGTTCAAAACCAAAGCAATACAAAGACCAAAAATGTGCATCAGCTACACACTGGGGATTCCTGAGGCTGTAAGCCACTCTAGTCCCTCCTGCTCTAATCCCTGCAAAAGTGTTCCTGGACTTAAATGCTAGTTGGATACCTTCTACTTAAAAGGAGATCCGTGTGTGTGATTCAGGCCATTTAGCAGGTATGTAGTTTCTCAAAATCCACTTCCCACTCTCTAAACAAGCTGGGCCTTTAGATAACCCAGCCTCTCTCTCCTTCTGCATCGTTGCCCCAGTTCGGCTGCACCCCACGCTGCACATTTCAAAGCTTTACAATGACCAGCGAAGTGTGCTCTGTACAGCCGGTCCTCAGAAAGCAGGTGGTCAATTTGTCACTGATTTTAACTTTCTTTTCCCAGCTTCTATTCTTTCAACTAGTAGAAATTCGAAAAATGTCCAAGCTGAATTCAATACAGAGGAAAGGCCCCAAATTGAACTTTTTATTAAAAGAAAGAAAAGTATTCAGACCATCTTGGCTGATAACGTGACATTACAAGAGAGAAAGCAAACTGCCGCCTTCTGGGAAGATGGTCTGCTGTTTTGAGGCAGCGTTCACGGAGGTCTGCTTCTTACAGGCAATAATTTCCATCAGAGTATTTTTAGTTTTCATGTTGTCTTTTGTGGGAAGCTTGGCAATGAATGGATACTCAAAGAAGCCAAGAAAATGTTATTGATACATGGAGTAAGAATCTACCAGCGTTGAGCCCATCCACGCACGTGTATTTTGAGAATGGTCTTGATACACACTCCAATTTGAAAGCTGCCGTTAGGGTCTGTCCATTACAGTCTATCCACCTGGGCTGGAATGCCCTTGGTCCTGAGAGGCAAGCGTGGGTCTTAGAAAGCTTTTTCATTCCTCTCCAGTTTTGTCCAGTTCTTGCTTCAATCCCGTGCTCTCCCCACGGCAGGCAGAGTTCACTAAGAGGAGAAAGAGCATGGGTGATAAGTCCTGATCCCAGCCTGCCTTCACCTTGCACAAGAGAAACCACAGTTCTCAAGTTAGTGTGGAGGAAGAAGCCTGGACTTTGGAGCAGGGTTTGAATCTCAGTTCTGCCACCCACCAGCTGTGGGACCTTTCAAACTTAACCTGCCTTAGCCTGTTTGACCCCCACAAAAACACCTGGGCCTGTTAGGATTCCTTGATAACAGGAAACAGAATTCAGCTCTGAACAGAATTCAACAGTAAGCTAAAAAGAGAAATCACTGAGGCAATGAGGTGGCTCATAGCATCAGAGCAGCAGCTGAAGGAGCTCTGGGATCCAGGCTAAGTCCCTGCATGGCTTGGCCCAGCTCTTCACTTCTCCCTGCATCCGTGCCCTTGGCCATACTGCCTCTACAGCACCCGCCCACCCATGATTCTGGCTCCACACGTGGCTTGCTTCAACCAAGAGGATGCTGGCAGCCGGAGAAGCTGGGGCTCAACATAAATCAATCCCCAAGGGCCTCTGTTTAAGACTAAAACCTTTCCAAGCCCACCGAACAGGGATGTGGACTTGGAAACCTTCAGCCTTCAATCTTTCTTACTAGCTAGAGCGTTCTCCTCTCACTCATCTGTCCTTCCAGTGAGCAGGGTCATTTTCACAAAGGAGATTTCATTAACCAAACTCTCCAGTTTAGAGTCCAGGAACTCTGCCCTCTCGACCCACCTTCCTGCTCCTGAGGACTCTGAAAATGTTCCAAAACAGCTTTAACAGAAATCACAAACTCTAACGAAACTTTCTAGCTTTTGAGGACAAGGTCACACAATTAAGTTGCCAAACTTGTCCTAGGAAAAGTACTACCTACTTCTTTGCTGAATATCACTGCAGTCACCTTCAAGGTACTCCCCTTGGGAAGCTGTGCACTGATCAAAGCCATTTTGAAACTCTTTTTCTGGAAGGGCCATCAGTGATGTCATCGTTTGTATAAGGTTATCTTTTTCCTCCATCCACAGGGAGGGTGGCTGGTGGGTACAGAACCCGAATGTCCCATGTCATTCCTGACTGTCCTCTTCCTACAGGTAGAGGGACGCTAAAGAGGGAAAAATACCTGGGTCAGGTGACTCACTCTGCAGAAGCCTGTGAACTCTGAGCGGATGGACAGTGCAGCCAGTGCCTCGCTTTACCTAGGCCGGCACGGTGGCTCACACCTGCAGTCCTAGCACTCTAGGAGGCCGAGGCAGGTGGATTGCCTGAGCTCACAGTTTTGAAACCAGCCTGGGCCAGAGTGAGACATCGTCTCTAAAAATAGCTGGGCATTGTGGTGGACACCTGTAGTCCCAGCTAGTTGGGAAGCTGAGGCAAGAGGATTGCTCAAACCCAAGAGTTTGAGGTTACTGTGAGCTATGACACCACAGCACTCTATCCAGAGGAATTGAGTGAGGAGCTGTCGAAAAAAGAAAGAAAATAAATAAAGAAAAAGAAAAGTCTACTTATAAGTTTACTTACCGTTCATCTTTGTCCCAGAAAGGAGTTACTTTCAAAAAGCACAATTCAAATGTTAGATTTAATTTAAAAGAAATCACCTGTAAATTAGATCTACCTAATGAACCCTGAGCTCTCCCCACACGCACACTGACATATATTCTGAGTAGCGTGCGGGTTGGGACGATACTAAATGCGGTTCAATCTGGGAACCTCAAGCTGACGCCACCTTCCACCGTCACCTTCAGGTATCAAGTATCGCTGCAAGATGTTACTCTGAGATGGCGTTAACCCTTCCAAATTCCCAGATTCGTAATGACTGAATGCCAGCCACGGAATATGGTGTGTGGGAGAAAAACAAAAGAAAACTCGGATGTAATATTTTCAAAATATTTTAACTAGTACATTTTTATTATCAATTTCTCTCAAGTGAATTCAAATCTAGAATCGTCCAGCCCTGCACTGAAGTCTCCCTTCCTCGTCTACCATTTCCCCCACACCCAGTTGCTCCTACAGCAGCCTCTCCCCTGAGACGGGCAACAGCTCCACCTGCCTGGTTTTCCCCTTTGCCTCTCCCCAGCCCTCAGTACTTTGTTCAAATAAGCCACTCTCACCCAGAAAGACTTCAGAGAGGAGAGACTTCAGATTGGCAGTTAGAGAAATCTCTTTAACTAGAGGGGGAAGTTCGTTAGTAATTTTCATCCGATGTGCCTAAGTCATCTCTGCCTCCTGGTTCTCACCAGCTTTGTGAGCCAAAGTGGGGATGCAAGTTGCTTCCAACTACATAATGTAAACGTATTCAGCCCTTCTCAAAAATCCTACTCACCGGATTGCTTGAGTTCAGGAGTTTGAAACCAGCCTGAACAAGAGTGAGACCCCATCTCTACTAAAAATAGAAAAAAAAAAAATAGCTGGGCATTGTGGTGGAGGCCTGTAGTCCCAGCTACTTGGGCGGCTGAGGCAAGAGGATTGCTTGAGCCCAAGAGTTTGAAGTTGCTGTGAGCTATGACTCCATGGCACTCTACCCAGGTGATAGAGTGAGACTCTGTCTCAAAAAAAAAAAAAGAAAGAAAGAAAAATTCCGACCACCCCACCCAGGTTCCTCTGCATACACACCCTGCCACCCTCACTTCAGGGATGCCCCTCTGCTCCCCTCTTCCAGCAGTGGTAGGTTTGGTGACCTGCCCAGAACCTCCTCTGTGCACCCAAAGTCACCAGCAGATACAGCTCCCGACATCCTGACACCCCCACCAAAGGTCTGAAACTCTCTTCTTTGCAGCCTTCAGCTTTCTACGCCACACAGAGACACGCGTCCCAAGTGAAGGAAATTACGGCCCTCAGGGAAACTGTCCATTAGTGGAGGGTAGGAATAGGTGGCTGAATGCCAAAGTCTCCCCGAGCTGCAGTGGACAATCATGAGGCATATTCCTCATGGTGGGTCAACTGGGGTGAGCCCTGGATGGCCACAGTGGTACCCTGCTTGGTTTTTTTTGTTTTATTTTGTTTTGTTAGAGACCGGAGTCTCACTTTGTCGCCCTCGGTGGGGTGGAATGCCATGGTGTCACAGCTCACAGCGACCTCCAGCTCATGAGCTTAGGCCATTCTCTTGCCTCAGCCTCCGAGTAGCTGGGACTACAAGTGCCCGCCGCAACACCCAGCTATTTTTTTGTTGCAGTTTGGCTGGGGCCCGGTTCAAACCCACCACCCTCGGTATATGGGGCCAGTGTCCTTCCCAGTGAGCCACAGGCCCCACCCGGCACCCTGCTTGTTAACACTGCTATGTGCCAACTGTCCTCCCATCCCTCTCTCAGTTCTCCTAACTACACTTGTGTCCTCAAGACCACTGCCCAGTCCAGCTTTTGTCTTGGAGTCTCCTTGGGGAGAACCTGAGCTAAGACAACTCCCTATGACACTTTGTTCCATCATTCTCTGAGAAAACACCGCCGCCCTGGGAACGGTCTGTCCATGCCCAGGCATAGCCCCAACTCTGCTAAAAGTAGTTAGGCCTTCAAGTTATTAAAATGACATGTATGGTTTTCCTAATCCATGTGCCATAACCCTATCTCAGGATTTCAAGAAAGAACTAGAGGGTAGAGGGTCCCAGAGTCTGTGTGCCAGGAAAAGAAAGGGCAGGTGTGGTCTATGACGCAGAAGCCTCTGGCCGAGGTTGATAAATACGAAGCAAGCCTTTGAAAGGAACCTGCACCCAAGTGTGTGTCCAGGGCATGTACTGACCACTCCAACACCCCTCCTTAAACAACAGACCTTGTTTTGCCTCCCCATCTGGAGGCTGGCCTGACCATGCACCCCACTAGCCCAGCTGCAGCTGGGAGGAGGGCACACAGCTGGATCTCTTGTCTTCAGTCATACTGAGGAGCGCCAAAAGGGGAGAAGAACGGGGTTAGTTCCTCCTAAGGAGGGAGAGGCAGAACACACCATGTCACAGAGGTTTCAAGTGCGTTTATCCACAAATGTTTAATTGGCAGCCCCACCAAGTGTAGCTAGTCTGAAATGTATTCTCTTTGGCCAACACAAGGTTTTTGGTTTCACTAACCCAAAAAGTATTTATAAAGTTCTCAAATTCCAGATTCTCTTGAAAACCGGGAAGAACTGACAAGGCAGAGTCCAAATTCCAACTTGTTAATTCTCAGGGGCTTAGCGGTGGAGAACACGGTTAGACCTTCAGTCTCGTGCCATAGTCCCAATCCTGCACACCCAGAGCTTCTGCTGCCCAGGGACAGGCGCCAGCGCAGCAAGAGCTACGGTACCCCGCGCCCTGGGGCCACCAGCCCTAGGGCACGCGGTGGGGTGCGGGAGCCAGGCAGCCACCTTCGGCTCGGGCTCCGAGGCAGGCTGGGGACCCCGGGGCGGAGCCTGGTCTCAGGCTCTGGGAAGAGCCACGGGGGCGGAGCACCAACTCCAGCGGGAAGAGAGAGACCCGGGAAGAGCTAGACCGCGACGCGCCGTGAAGCGCGCTGGCGCGAGGAAGAAAGGGACATCCCCCTCGCGCGGAGCCTCTGCAAGTGCAGGTCCGGGTCCCCGGGGCAGGAACCTAGCGCCCGGGCCGCGCCACCCACCCCGCTACCCTCGCTCAAGCCGCCGGGGCCGCGGAGCGCACCGGGGAGGAGACACCCAGGCAGGTGAGGGCTCAGATCTGCGCAGTCGGGGACTCCCGCGGTGCGGTGGGGGCGTCGCCTGGGCCAGGGCCTCGGACCCCCACTTATTTTCCGGGTCATTCGGGCTGCTTTGCCTCCCGCCACTGTTGCTGGAGGCGAGCTGGTTCCGGAAGATCCCCTCTCGGCTCTCCAGGACGGGGCAGGGGGCGGTCACCTGGGACCTGGGCTTGCGGCCGAGGGCGGAGGGAGCCAGAGGGTAGCTGGGCTGAGGGGGCGAGCGCCAAATTGTCTGGGAGGAGTGAGCAGAGGGGGCACCTTCCTGAAAGGTGAGCGGAAGACCGCAAGCGTCTGCAGGAGAATTCCCGCGCACCGCATCGTCCACCCGCCACCCCCAGTCCCCGCCTCGCCCCCGTGTTCTTCCTGCCCGAGGCCCGCAGGCTTTGCTTCTCCGGCCTGAATTTCTTACTCGATTCCCGCCCCTGCTAGGGCGGCGCCTGGGAGAGGTGAGGAAGCTCCGGACGGAGCGAGGTGGTCGGGGACTCGGGGTACAGGGCGGCGTACAAAGTCCTGAGTAAATGGGGCCGGGGGCTGGGACCCGCCCCAGCCTGGGCGCGCAGCCTCTCATCTTGGGTCAGGGGACCGCGGCGGAGCGTATAAGCCAAAAGGGACAGAACTCCAGCTCCTCGGTCTCCGGCTGAGCAGAGTCTGTGGAGATAAGGATTTCGCCGGAGACGGAGAGGCGACCACGAGGGCAAAACCCCCCTAGTGGAGTCGCCGCCGGGACTTGAACCTGACCTCTCTCAGGTTTTTCCCTCGAGCGCGTCCCAGGTTAGGGTGTCGCCGCGATCCTGGCGACTCCTGTTCCTTGCAGTCCTGTCCTTCAGGGGCTCCTTTCCCTCACAGGAGGACCGAGCCCAGTTCTTGCTACCAGAGTCTCGCTGCCCCCACACTTGGAGACATTGTCAGATGTGCCCAGAGGTGGGGGGAAACCACACAGCCGGACGACCAGAGCTCCCTTCCGTGAATGTTGGAATCCAGGTTCACTTTCAGGGCCCTCGGCATTGCCTTGTAGCCCATGGCGCCCTGTCTCCTGGGGACTCAGCACTTCAGAAACTGTTTCTTTCCCCGTGGGGATACTGAGGCACAGAGGATATGATGGACTTAGGCAGTGAAGGACAGTTCGGCCCTCGGGCTTTTCTGGTACTGGATAACCCTCCCACCCCCCTTCCCCGCCAACCTTACAGACTGACTTCAGGTTTTAGAGTGACCGCCACTTCCAGAGGACACGAACTCTGGTGACAAGACATAGTGGCTCCCAGTCAGGGTTGACTCTGGGTGGAGAGCTGGGGTCTGGTGGGGAGGAGGGGAGGCAAACAAAGCATTTCTTTCTGGAGCTGGTTCCCAAAGAGCAGGAGAGCAGCAGGACACTCCCTCCCAACCACCGTCCCTCACCTACACAGCTTGGTCGGGCTCCTTGTTCACTCACTCAGCAGATTCCCATCCAGCCCCCACTGTGCATCAGGCCCTGGACTGGGCAGCAGGAATTTGGTTTACAGGAAAGCAGGGACTCCGAGAGCATAAAAAACTGGCCCACGATGACTCAGTCTGTCCCTGTGAAAATGGATTTGGTGGTTTCCGTGTCCATGGTTTGGGAGCCCTGTCCTGCTCTGGGGAAAAGACTCTGCCAAGTCCTGGCCCTCCGGCTTCCTTGTCTCCGGCCAACAGGTGGTGCAACACTGTGACTGCCATGGAGGCCTGAGCCAGCTTCTGGGAGCAGCCTTGGAGAACTTCCAGAAGACCCTTGTTGGGGTTGATGCATTTGGGCAGGGAGATAGTGTGATGGGCAGATAGGCCCCAGTCCCTGGAAAAAGGGCACAGGTGCACATTGCTCTTGGCATCTCTGGAGAATCTAATCCCCCCTATACCCAGTCCTTCCTGACTGCTGGGCAGCTAGTGAGTGCTTCCCAGCTTCCAGATCTCATGCCTCCTCACCCCTGCACCCTGGGGGAGGTAGGTTCATTGTCTTATGCCTGGGGAACTTGAGGAATGCCGCCAGGTGTTCTTCTGCATGCCATTAACTTGTGTCTCCTTCCAGATCCAGGATGGTGAATCACTTCCCCCCAAGGATGCTAGACTCACTGACCTCATGAGAGCAGAAGGTCTGGACCCCGAGCTCAGAGGGTTTGGACCCCTTGCACCTCTCTCACACCCTTCCAGCGCAGCCACCATGGCAGCCCAGAGTGGAAACAGTAGTTTTGCACCCAGCTTTAATCCACCCCAAGACCATGCCTCCTCCCCACCCTTCAACTTCAGTTATAGTGATTATGACCTCCCGCTGGATGAGGGTGAGGATGTGACCAAGACTCGAACCTTCTTCGCAGCCAAGATTGTCATTGGCATGGCGCTGGCAGGCATCATGCTAGTCTGCGGTATTGGCAACTTTGTCTTCATTGCTGCCCTTGCCCGCTATAAGAAGCTGCGCAACCTCACCAATCTGCTCATTGCTAATCTGGCCATCTCAGACTTCCTGGTGGCCATCATCTGCTGTCCTTTTGAGATGGACTACTACGTGGTACGCCAGCTGTCCTGGGAGCACGGCCACGTACTCTGTGCCTCTGTCAACTACCTGCGCACAGTCTCTCTCTATGTCTCCACCAATGCCCTGCTGGCCATTGCCATTGACAGGTGAGGATGTTGGTAGGGGTGGACAGTGGGGCTGGGGCAGGCTGTCTCTTTCCTCACTTTAGTTCCGACAGGCTGCCGTTGCTCTAGATATGAATGCTTTCCAGGGGCAGAAGGAGACCTTATTTCTCTAGTTCTGTTATTTTTCCCCCATGTGAGTAAGAGTGAGGCTTCTGAGTGTTCTGGTGCTGACCCATCCCTCAGATACCACATCTGTCTCAGATACAGGCATATCATATAACGGTGTGCAGTGTCCACCAAAGACAAAAGTGGAGAATTCAGGCAGCTGCCACTTAGAAGCCACATGAGAGTTAACCAGGGGAGCTTCCAGTCAAGATCAAGTTTTGTACCAAGTATTTCCTGTAACCACTACTGAGACAGAGACAGCTAACATTTCCACAACCTAGAAAATTTCCTAAGCCTCTTCCCATCAATCCCCCCACCCTAGGCAACCACTAGTAAGATTTCTATCTTCATAGCTTAGTTTTACCTGTTCTTTAACATTATAGAAAAGCAATCATATAGTTAGTTTTGAGGGACTTTGTTGCACAGCTGGTTTTAAAATAAGATAACAGGGTTTACAGAAAAGAGGGATATGCTTGCTTTTGTTTTCCTGCATACATCCCTGTGCTTATTTGCATATATTTGCATGAAATGTTCCAGAAGTCCTTGCTCTATTTTATTTTTTCCTTTCTTTTATTTATTTATATTTTATTTTTTTCTTATTATTTTAATTGACACATAATAATTGTACATATTTATGTGGTACAGATTGATACTTTAATACATGTGTGCAATGTGTAATGATCAAATCGGGGTAATTAGTATATCCATCACCTAAAGCATTTATTATTTCTTTGTTTTGGGAACATTCAAAATCCTTTCTCCTAGCTATTGGAAAATTTGTTAATTGTAGTCACCCTGTGGTCCTGTGGAACTAGAACTTATTCCTCCTATCTAGCCTTTGCTCTATTCTATTTTTTTTATGGCAAAGTTGATTTTTATTTTCTTATTTCAGATTAATTTGAGGGCACATATGATTAGATTATACTTTTTGCGTTTGTTAGGTAAAGTCCAAGTTGCAGTTGAGCCCTTCACCCAGGAGGTGTGCCATATACCTCTACACTGTACTCCCTTGCTTTATTTTATTTTTATTTATTTATTTATTTATTTTTGAGACAGAGTCTCATTATGTAGCCCCTCCATAGAGTGCTGTGGCGTCACAGCTCACAGCAACCTCAAACTCTTGGGCTCCAGTGATTCTCTTGCCTTGGCCTCCCAAGGAGCTGGGACTATCCGTGCCCGCCACAAAGCCCAGCTATTTTTTTGTGGCAGCCATCGTTGTTGTCTAGCTGGCCTGGGCTGGGTTTGAACCTGCCAGCCTCAGTGCATGCGGCCAGCACTGTAACCATTGTGCTACGGGCACCGAGCCCCCTTGCTCTATTATAAATTTATAAGAGTGGTTCGTGACAAATCTTACACACATTTATTTATGTGACAATTATAGCCCAGCCGCAAACCATCAGTGGCTCCGTTAGGTAGGGGCAGTTGGTGTCACCTTTTCCTTACTGTCTGCCATCACGGGCTGTGCTTAGTTTGATAATGTGTTTAAGCATCTTTTCTTCCTTCTTGGCTCCTCTCAGCTCTTCCATTTTTCCCTTGTCCTTTTTAATCAAGAAGTTTATATTTTTCATTTTGGTAATAAGATACACCTACAAGTATGAGAAGCATCTTCCTTCCTTTTTTATATCATAATTCCTGCAGGGAAAACAATTCTACTACAACTCTCAAGTTCTCCAACCCTGAAACCAGTGCTTATGAAACCCAGACCTGTCAACCAACTGCCAAAAGTCCCCAGGGCAAACGCTACAAAGTACCACTTGGTACAATGATACAAAGTCAGATTCCTGGGCCCCAACCCAGCCTTCTACATGGGAATTCCTTTGGGCTGGGGCCCAGGAATCTGTATCTTTATCTAATTCTTTGCTCACTAGTGTGAGAGTTAGTACTATTATCATCATTATCATCCCCTTTATTCTACTGAGATTTTTGTCTTTATAATGTTGGGGATTTTTTTGGCCTTTTTTTTTTTTTTTTTTTGGTGACATTGGAGTTTCTTGTGATCACCCTGTTACAACACGACAGATAACACAGTGGTTCCTTTTTGACCCTAGATCTACTCTGTCACAGTTAGCTTCCCATCTCCATCAGCAGTTCCAATATTCTCTCAGTGCAAGCAGGGAAGAGTTACCCCCTCCTATACTCATCTGCATTAAGTATCCAAATATCATTGATGGATCTTCCTAAAGCATTACACTGCTCACAGAATCTCTGGAAATCTCAGTGCTTACAAAATGCATGCCCAACCCTGAGTCTAGCATTCCAAGGCCTTTGTAGTCTGATGCCAATTTGTCTTTCCAAACTCGTATATAGGGAGATGCAGATAGTCTTTTCCAAAGTACAATGTCTTTTAAGCACATAACTATTTATCTGTCTCCACCATGCCTCACACAGGGCCTCATACTCATGTTTTTGGTTTACCCCCAAACAAACTCTAAGACAAGGATTTATGTACGGGTAGCCAGGCAGTTCCTACAGGGCAGGAGAGGCAGTCAATACAGAATGCCTGGCTTGATATAATGACATGTTATTGAGCAGGTCTTCACTGTGGGCAACTGGAACTTCTTCCTGCTGAGGGACTCTGAGAGCCAGTGTAGGCTGGCCCAGGAGTGGGGGGTGGGAGGGAGTTAGGGTACTTACACACCCTCTTTCGTGAGTCATTGGTAAGGGCCAGTCTGGAAGTGCAGTGCGGGCAGCCAGAAAAAGCCTTCAGGCCAAGAAGCACTGGCCTTGGCAGGTAGGAGTGGACAGGTGTGCACTAAAGTGACAGGGGAGGGACACTGGGGGCATCAGCTGCCACCTGGTAGTGCCACACAACAGGCTGTGGGTCCTGCCATGTGTTCAGTGTGTGTATGGAAACATCGATGGGTAGAAGGTACAGTTTTTGACCTCAAAAAGCTTTTCTTCCTCACAAACACTAGTATTTATGAAAAACACAGAATACTCAAGAAATCGAACAAGAGTAGCTTGAAGGAAGATGTGATCATTGTGTGACAGTCTGGGACTGCTTTGTGGAGAGGATGTGCAGGTTTAAGGGTGCTGTTCTGAGTGCCTCATATTCACTCCATTGAGGAAAGGGGATCCTCCCACCTCAAATAGTAGAAGACTAAACACGTGACACTGGACAGGTGACACCAGACAGGTGAGACTGACAGCAGTGAATTACTCACGTGTGCTCACAGTCTGTGGGAGAGGACACTGCATGTCATGCAAGGCCACTCTGGGGTGGTACAAGGAGTAGGGTAAACCAGCAGGGGCTGTGACAGGCCTTGTTCATAGGGAAAAGAAGATAGGGTAACTCTTGGTTCCCATAGGAGAATGTCATGGACTTGTTGGAATCACTGTATGCACTGGCAGGGAAGGGAAACCTATTAGGGTAAGAATCTGGATGGTGTCCTCTTCCTGCGGGGTGGAGGGCACATCTGGTGAGAGCAGAGGAACTCACAGCTCGGCCTTCAGGGCCCCACAGAGCTCAAAGATGTCAAGGCAGCACGTGGGCTGTCAGGACTTACAATACGGGAGCCTGATAAATAGTGCTGCTCCTCTCCAATCAGGTTCTAAAGCAAATGGTAAGAAAGATGGATGCCAGACTCTCAGCTCTGATGACGCTCAGTTTGGAGAGCAGGGCTTTCACCTTTGGGCACCTCAGAGACCTCACAGGTGTCCTTCTCACCATGGGAAGTGGTCAGTTTAAACAATATACTATAGGCCGGGTGAGGTGGCTCACACCTGTAATTCTAGCATTCTGGGAGGCTGAAGCAGGTGGATCCCTTGAGCTCAGGAGTTCCAGACCAGCCTGAGCAAGAGAAAGACCCCATACCTACTAAAAATAGAAAAGTTAGCCAAGCATTGTGGCAGGTGGCTTTTGTCCCAACTACTGGGGAGGCTGAGGAAAGAGGCTCTCCTGAGCCCAAGAGAGATTGAGCTTGCTGGGAGCTATGATGACACTGCAGCACTCTAGCCTGGGGCAACAGTGAGATTCTGTCTCTAAAAAAATTAAAAAATAAAAAAACAACATATTATAGCTTCCCATATGCCTTATGTACATTTACATTTTCAGAACCTGACAAAAAGCTTGAGAGTAAGGTTATTATTATTATACCCCTTTCACAGAGGAATAAACTGAGTCCCCCAAGCATAAGTGATTTCTCCAATTGCACAGCATGGGTTCAGGTATCCAGCTGGAATCCAGGTCTGCTGAATTACCCCTGGGCCTGATCTAGTTTTTGGTTTATTTGATGACAATTCTGAATTGTAGAACATCCTGCAGAATGAAGATGATATTATTGAATGGAAAAAAGAATTCAAATTTAAGCACTGGCAACCGAATAAGCTGGAATGTGGATTTCCCATTGGCATTGGTATTGAGATACTGTCCATAGTGGAAGTAGATTGAGAAAGAGCTATTATGTCCCAAACTAGTTCTGCATTATCTAAGGACTTTTGACTAAATATGGCAAGCAAAATAATAACCACACACACCCCCCAAGATTTGCACATCCTAAGTTTCAGAACCTTTGAATGTTATATAGTACTATATGCCAAAGGGGAATTAAGGTAGCAGATGGAATTAGGTTGCTAATTGGCTGGTATTAAAATAGAGAATTATACTGCAGTCTGTGACACAAAGACTAGACTGGCCACTGCTGGCTTTGAACAGGGAAGATGTTACCAGCCATGGAACATACACACACCTAGAAAAGGCAAAAAACAAAAACAACCCAGCACCTCCAGAAAGGCATGCTCCCTGGGTGACATGCCTTGATTTTAGCAGAGTGAAAACCATTTCAGACTTCTGACCTCCAGAACTATAAGGTAAATTTGTGTCATTTAAACCAGTAAGTTCGTGGTCATTTGTGATAGCAGCAGTAAGACACAAATTCACTTGGTCACAACAGAGAGACAGTGATTGTGAAGGGTCCCTGTCCCAGTTGAGGGTGAGCCAGACCTGTGAAGCTGGTACCACCCAGGCAGGCACAGGTCCAGCCACCACTGTGCATTACAAATACACCTGGCCAGGGTGCAACCAGTAGTTGCAGTTGGATCCAGCTTCGTCCTAGATCTTCCAAAGCCACGAGCAAGGGATGGGCCCTCCTAATGGGATTCAAGGGATCAGAGTTATCAGCCAAGGGATCAGAGTTATCAGCAGGCAGGAGACAGGCTACAGAAGATAAAACAACTGCATGGCAGAAATATTGCCTGCCAGGGACAAGAAGAAATAACATAGCAGGAGGTCTTCTTGGTTCAGCAGAAGACCTGAGAAAGTGATCAAAAGGGTGTGGTTACAAAGGAAAGGTAAGTGGAACTGAACTTTCTACAGAGGGCTTCCTGCTCTTAGCTGCCCCAGCCACTGAAGTTCCAGGTGTGGGGTACACTTTTCATTTCCAGGGTTGATTTGTGTCCTCTCTTACCGTGATGTCTCTCATCTTCCTCCACATTCTCCTGCCACTCCTCCACATCCCCCATAAAATGCACAAAAATGATGCTAGGGCACCAAAGTATATAAACAGGTGCCATTAGGTCTTTCTGGAAAGAAAGTATTTGACACATGCAAATGAGCTTATTTCACATGAACAGCTCCAGACTGTCTTTCCTAGCCAGGCTTTCCCACACAGTGTAGCTTACTGGAAAGAGTAGCCGAAATCCTTATGAGGTCGAAGTGACTTCACTGACCACCTCATTTGAGCATGAGACAGTCTAGATGGGTGGGTGTAAAAGCTTTGTATTAGGAGCCCCGAGTCTGATTCCTGCATAACATGAACTTGGGCAAGACATATACTTTTTGTTAGAGTCCTTAGATTCTACCACAAACCCAGCCTGACTCTTCTGCCTCTGAAATGCAGGATGACACCTCCTGGGAAGGGGAGGAAGCCCTGTACACCGCCCTTCTTCCACCTCTAAACTGTGACTTATTTGGAAGTGAAGAGTTTTGAGAGTGTTATGGGCAGAATGGCAAGATGGAAACCCAAGGTGGAATAATAGGACTCTTAATACATAGGCCACAAATATTTCTTGAAAACCTATTATGTACAAAGCATTTTACAAAAATTATTATTTTTAATATTCACAGCAGCCCTATAAGGTAGGCATCATTTTATCCCAGGTTGCCCTTGAGGAAATGCACCTCAGAGAGATTGGGTGATTCATCCCACACCCCAAAGCCAATTGGTTGGGCCCAAAGCTTTTGCTGTTTCCACTACTCCGAACCATGTTGGTAAAGTAAGATGAAGCGTGGGATTCGTTACACCATATTGTCTGCTTTCGCGTATGTTTGGCGTTAGTTAAAAACTAATGCTGTTTCCAAGCTCACATTATCATGATGGTATCATTATTATTATTGCTGTGTTCCCTCCCTCACCAGATACCTCGCCATCGTCCACCCCCTCAAACCGCGCATGAATTATCAAACCGCGTCCTTCTTGATCGCTTTGGTCTGGATGGTGTCCATCCTCATTGCCATCCCCTCGGCCTACTTTGCCACAGAAACCGTCCTTTTCATCGTCAAGAGCCAGGAGAAGATCTTCTGCGGCCAGATCTGGCCCGTGGACCAGCAGCTCTACTACAAGTCCTACTTCCTCTTCATCTTTGGCATCGAGTTCGTGGGCCCGGTGCTCACCATGACGCTGTGCTACGCCAGGATCTCCCGGGAGCTGTGGTTCAAGGCGGTGCCCGGGTTTCAGACCGAGCAGGTGCGCAAGCGGCTGCGCTGCCGCAGGAAGACTGTGCTGGTGCTCATGGGCGTGCTCAGCGCTTATGTGCTGTGCTGGGCGCCCTTCTACGGCTTCACTATCGTGCGCGACTTCTTCCCCACTGTCTTCATCAAGGAGAAGCACTACCTCACCGCCTTCTACGTGGTCGAGTGTATCGCCATGAGCAACAGTGTGATCAACACTGTGTGCTTCGTGACGGTCAAGAACAACACCATCAAGTACTTCAAGAAGATGATGCGGCTCCACTGGCGCTCCCCCCACCAGGGCAGCAAGTCCAGCGCCGACCTCGACTTCAAAGCCAGCGGGGTGCCGCCCACCGAGGAGGTGGACTGTATCAGGCTGAAGTAACCCGCCGATGTCACACCGTTGGGAACTGCAATTCAGCATCGCCTGTCATCAACCAAGTTCATGGTCTGCGTGGGAAAGGGCATCTGTGTTCATGGCTCCCCCCCTCCAGGGATCCTTCTAACTCATCACATGCAATGAGACTAAAAAGCTGCAGCATGACATTTGCTGAGATCTGCTCAACACCTGCTGTGTGCACAGACATGGGAACTAGCCACCAGGAGCAGTAGCCAACATTGACCCCACACCTGCTGTGTGCACAGACAAGGGGACTAGCCACCTGGAGCAGCAGCTGACATTGACCCCACCCCTGCTGTGTGCATAGTCAAGGGGACTAGCCACCCGGAGCAGCAGCCGACATTCACCCCACACCTGCTGTGTGCACAAACAAGGGGACTAGCCACCAGGAGCAGCCACTGACATTGACCCCTCACCTACTGTGTGCATAGTCAAGGGGACTAGCCACCAGGAGCAGCAGCGGACATTGACCTCACACCTGCTGTGTGCACAGACAAGGGGACTAGCCACCAGGAGCAGCAGCCGACATTGACCCCACACCTGCTGTGTGCACAGACAAGGGGACTAGCCACCAAGAGCAGCAGCCGACATTGACCCCACACCTGCTGTGTGCACAGACAAGGGGACTAGCCACCAGGAGCAGCAGCTGACATTGACCCCACAGCTACTGTGCGCAAACCACCCCAATGGGATCAAACAAGGACAGTGGGAGCTGACAACTAACTGATTACCTACAGTGTGTGAAAACATTTAAAAAACAAAACAAAATGGCAGAAGGTATCAGAGTCCCCAAACTGTATGCAGTTACATAAATAGCCAAGTAGAGGCCACAGAAGGTTATCTAATTAGTCTTCTCAAAACTACTTAATGGGAAGTTTAAGATACTTTTAACATGTTTATCTCATTCTGTATCTTATCAGTGCAGGAGAGTGCATTGTTCAAGGTGACCCATGCATATTTGATCAGCTTCTAATTTTCTGTAGAAGAGGGCTTCATTTAGTTGTTTGTTTGTTGTTTGTTTCTCCAATCGTAAAATTTCAAGGCACTGGGACAAAGATACAATGGAAATCGCAAAGATGAGCTCACCAGTGTGGGCCTTACAGCCTCATGGAAGGAGAGTTTGAGCTTTACCACTCAGTTCCCAGGACATTCTCTAGGATTCTGGCTGCCAGGGGAAAAAAAAAAATTCTTGCCACCAAGCCAGCCTGATTTGGTTACCTGCAATGATGTCATCTCAAAGGAAAGACACCCCCCCCCAGATCTCTTTCCTACTGGTGCTTGAAAGTTCATCACTCTATTGGGTGAAGACAAGCAATCCTGAAATGAGGGATGCATGCAGTTCCTGGCCCCTGGAGGCAGAGAAAAGGGTGGAGGTTTCCATGGGCAATAAAATGAACATAGGCTGTGTGGCCATTCTGCCAAGGCCTGAACTATTTTCTAGAACACATGCTCTTTTATAAAAGGAACTCTACCTGGAATCCAAAGACCTGGTTTGGGTCCTAACTCTAAGATTCATGTCCTAAACTCATGGATATTTTCTCTTCGTATCTCAGTCTCGCTTTAATGAAATGAGGATAATGAAAATAATATACTCTGCCCACCCTGCAGGGATATTGGAAGAGCCCATTCCACTCATGGTTTGTGAACATGTCCGTGGTCAGAATGCATGAGTGATATCCAACAGTTTGCAAGAAGTTTGGAAACCCCAACCACTGTGATTTATCATGGAGAAACACCCCCACTTTTTCAATCCCCATTCTTTGGACCGGGGAATGCTGATCTCTTCACAGTGTAGCCTGTGGACACTGGGGCAAAAAATCTCTGTCTGTCCTGGGCTATCATCAGGAAAATTCAACATCAGAGACTCAGTGACCCCCAGACTCTCAGCATCCCCGTAGTCTTAGAAGTGTTGACAGTCTTTCCTGCATGTTGCAAAACAGCACACCTCATGGCTGCACAAACGTCATTTCTTCATCTGTCTTCGTAAACGCGTCCTTAAAAAAGCACTTTGAAGGGTAGGCTTGGTGCTGGCGTCGGTGCGTATCTTCCCAAGGGGAGTACTTTGAAGGTGACTACAGGGATATTCAGCACTGAAGTTGGTAGCACTTTTTCTAGGATGAGGCTGTGAACTTGATTGTGCACCCTCGTGCGTAACTTGGTTTGGTCAAGTCGACCCGTGCATATTTGGTCAACTCCTAATTTTCTGTAGAGAAGGGCTTACTTAGTTGTTCGTTTGTTGTTTGTTTCTCCAATAGTAAAATTTCAACCAACATGTTTTTCTATCACCACCCAACAGACTCACCTTCAGAAAGTATCCTCAGATATCTCTGTATCCTCAGAAAATGCAAAAAGCATTGTAGTCTAACCAAAACTATTTATAACTTCTGATTTTAGAAAATTACACCTTCCAAAGGAAGCAAGTGAGCCAAGCAAGTAAGCATTGTGAGTTTATCTACATTTTTATAAGTATGATCATAATTATGTTCTTATTTATTACCGTCTTGACTCCTAATCAGAAGATTCTTTAGGAGTAGACTGTGTACTAATCCAGTCTGTCAACAGAATTCATCCACTTTTTCCTGTTTATCCTAAAATACACTTATCCTCCTTTCATCCAGATTTAACTGAAAAAGAACTTTTGTAAATAGCAGTCTGTTTTTGTGATTTTCCAGTGAATAAAAGTGTTATGTTGTTATCAAAAACAATTAACATATGGAATCTTAATCACAGGGTTCAAATGTTTTCCCTGCTGATTTTTTATGTCGTGTTAGTATATTTAGATGTGAGTGGCGTAGTAGCCATCTAAACCAGGGGTGTTCAATCTTTTTTCTGCCACACACTGAAAGAGTTAAGCATAGTCTTGGGCTACACATTAAATACACAAACACTAATGAAAGCTGATCAACAACACAAAAGGTCCCTGCATACTTTTCATGATGTTTGACACCACAGATAAGCAAAATCATCCTTACGTGATCTGTATGTGTCTCACAGGCCAAGGTTAGACAGCCCTGACTTCTAAATAGTTCAACTGTGAAGCAGATGGAATTACTTGAAGGTGTTTTGGAACAGCAGCAGCTCATGCCATCAATCAGCCTCCTCCCAGCTACCAGCTTATAGCTCAGGAGTGTATTCGGGGTGCAAATAAGCAGGGAACCACTATACTGCTGATATGAACCCTTCATTTCAAAATGATCTTGTTCGTTTAAATGAAATCTGCCGTTTGTGTGGTGACTATTTGTCCCTCCAGCTTGTATTAAGGTAATAAATTAATTGTATTTGTGTTTACTCTTCTTCTCAAGACTAATTAATGGGAAATTGAAGGTACTTTTAATATGCTAAGATATATACACATTTTATACCTGTTGTTATGTATGGTAAAGTCAATGTTATTTAGCAAAACAGATCCATTTTCTTAGCAAGAATAAGAGAAGAGACGACTCTTTGAAGCCCTCAGGCATGAAAACCAATTCCAGATTTAATGTAACACGTAGGAGGTGTTTAGAAAACTTAAAATGAATTCAATTTCTTTGGGAAAATAATGGCTTTGAAACATATCCTCCCAATTTAATTAACATCTCTCCCTTAGGCTCAAGAAGATGCACACACACCACAGTAGGATACCAAACCAGGAAAGACCTTTTAAGTGTATGAAATTCAAATCCTTTATTAGCTAAGGAAATATGAATTACAAATAAGGAAATGACTTGCTTAAGGGCACACAGTTATCACTTACCAGAGACAAAACATTGCCCCAAGGTTTTAACTCTGGTCCAGAGAACTGCACCCAGGGACTGCACTCCTGAGTCCAAAGGAGTAGACCCTCGCTAAGGATGCTTACAGGACCATTAAGCTGTGTCTGACCTCCCAACAGAATCTTTTTTTTTTTTTCATTAAATCATAGCCATGTACACTAATGCAATCATGGAGTACAGTGTGGTGTTTTCATATACAATTTGAAATATTTTCATCAAACTGATCAACATAACCTTCATGTTATTTCCTTAGTTATTGTGTTAAGACGTTTATATTCTACTTTTAGAAAGATTCACTTGTACCCTTGCAAGATAAACCATAGAGGTGATCCCACCAATCACCCTCCCTCCACCCATCCACCTGCCTCCCCTCCCCTTCCCCCCCCCCACATTCTTAAGCTATAATTAGGTCATAGCTTTCTTTTTTTTTTTTTTTTTTTTGAGACGGAGCCTCAAGCTATTCCCCTGGTTCCCTGGGTAGAGTGCCATGGCATCACAGCTCATAGCAACCTCCAACTCCTGGGCTCAAGCGAGTCTCCTGCCTCTGCCTCCCAAGTAGCTGGGACCACAGGCACCTGCCACAACGCCCGGCCATTTTTTGGTTGCAGCCATTGTTGTTTGGCGGGCCCGGGCTGGGGATTCGAATCCGCCACCTTAGGTGTACGTGGCTGGTGCCTTAGCCGATTGAGCCACAGGCACCGAGCCTTCTGGTTTTCCTTGTTGCCAGAGTTTTTATGTTCCTTCTTCCACATGACAAATTTATTTTAAAACTTTTGGGAAACTATTCTCTAGATTTTCCAAACTCATTCATGTTATGTGTCACATGGAAGAAAATAGAATTATCATAAAATAAATAATATCATATACATGAAAAGGGCTTTAAACCCTGTTTGTAATGGGTAATACAAATGTAATGATTTGTGCATTTTAATACATAAATATAAATTCTACATTTTCCATGAGTTTAACATTTTGAAGATAGGTATTAAGTGGATTTTAAGCCCGAGACCCTATTTCTGAAAAAATAGAGAAATAAGAAAGAAGGGGAAGAGAAAGAATAAGAGAATGGTGGAAGGAAGAAGAAAGGAAAATACACATGAAAAAGAAAACAAATCAAAACTGCAAAATCTAAAATGCCCCTTGACTTGTATTATGTGAAATTGATTTATATCCTGCTTACCTGGAAACTAAGGAAATACTAAGTCATCATATACTAACAAAATTCATAGTACACTATTTTTATTTAGCAGTTTTAATATAAAACTTATACTACAATATTCTGACATTCCTGTGATGTTATGAACTGAATCTGAAAGCTGTATAACTTTTGTCATCATGTTATTATTTATGAGAAATGTATGGGGGTTCATTCTTTATCAGTGTCTTGTCTTAAGTGTGCACAATCATATCTCAGTTAATCTTCATAATTGCTCCCTGAATTACACATGATTTCTATTTTGTGTAAGAGAAAAGGAGGAAAAAGATTCTACATCAAATATCCAGGAAGAGGCGTACCTATATTTGAGGTCCAGTACTACTTAATCAGAGACATTTTTGTTCATTACACAATCTCCCTTCTGTATGTATTTTCTTAACAATTAGATGAAAAATTAAACAGAAGATAGGCTAATTTGTATAATATTAAACACATAATTTATCAAATACAAAATTCACAGTATTTAGTCAGTGTTTACACAATTAATAAATTTAGAGAAAACAAAATCAGCTACATCAGCAGTCTCAATTTCAACATAACCTTTAAGTTAATTTTTTAGCATTTGATCAAATGAAGGATGATTACTCTTAATTTGAACGTGGATATCTTTTTACATGAAAATATATCCTTACTGAGTGTTAAATGCATAAAATAATCCATTAATATTAAAACAATACATTAATAAAATAAAATTTCTGCTACAGTAATTCTTTTCTTTGGGAAATTTAACATGATCTATTTGAAATTATTACCTAATGTAACCAAAATTCAATTTTTAATTGATGGAAGGATGATATTTGGAATGAAACATAGGAATTGTATATAGAACAACATTATAATTTTAAATTACTAAATAAAACCGTATTTTAATATTGATCTGGCTCCTTAGGACCATCTTCTTTTGGTTTTTAAATATATGATATTGAAGAGAATTCTACCCACAGTATTTTGTCATTTATTACCCTCCACATTAAGACATAATTTCCCTTCAACTCTGAAATGGCACAGACATTTTCTAATGGTCCTTTATGGAGTTTCCATACAGACCAGAGAGATTATATAAATATTGGTAGACAGATATATGTTTATGTGTAAGTGTGTGTGTTTCAAAATGAATGGAATTATTAATTAAAGGGAATATAGAATATTAATTTCTGAGAAATGCAAACATGTTATTGTCCAGAATAGCCACTGTTTGATTTCATCTTCAAGTTGTAATTCTATCTTATATAATATTTGTGGAGATAAATAGCTTTACTTATCAGATATTATGCATGTTTTCTGGTCAGAAACTGGCTTTGTACCTGGTCTCTGCTTTCTCCTGGGGCAGAGAATGTACTCAGCTCCAGTTTCCCTTGGGGCTCATGGTTCCCTCTCTATAGCAGCCTCCTCTATTCTATTTTTCATAGACTTCATTAGTTTCCAGAATTGGAATTCCATGGATTGCATTAATTTGCTGCTAACTGAAGACGAGCAGCTATCCTGTGAAAAAGGAATAATAACAGGAGGTGATATATAGTAAATTCATTTCAGCTGTGGACCAAGTTACTAGGAAGTTATCAGGAAATCAGAGAAACCAACATGTGCTACTTTCATGTATTTGAGATTATCAAACACCAACCATTACAGCTGGGGTTTACTCTGAGACCAGAACACAGAAATAGGCTTATTTTTCTTAACACCTGTAAAACATCTCTTCATTGCCTGCTCTCAATTAGCGATCTTGAAGAAAACTCTGTTATAAATGTGATACCGGACAAGGTGGCACCAAGACCAGCCACCTTGTCCTTGGACCTGTTGTTGTTGCAGCAAATGGAGGAATTCCCCTGACACAGTGGGGGAAGACACTGGCACTGTGCCATCCCCTCACATGGACTTCTGGCAGGTCAATTCCTCTAGTGCATCCCCGATTGGTCTGTTTTCAGGACCTGAAAGCTCACTGGACAATTGCCACTATATAGGCCCCTAAGCAGAAAGCCCAGAGGCAGACCTCCGAGGGAGAGCAGGAGAGCAAAGAGGTTTGGCTCTTTGTAAGAGCTGTAACACTTGTATTACTGCTGATCTCACTCTGCAAAGATGTTTGGCTCTTTGTAAAAGCTGTAACACTTGTATTACTGCTGATCCTGCTCTTCAAGGAGATTTGGCTCTTTATGACAGCTGTAACACCTGTTGAATAAAACCTAACAAAACCTAACCTACTGCTGACCCTGTGGTCCATTGCTTCATTCTTCGAACCACCAAGATGAAGAACCTAAAAGTTTGGTATCAAATGGATTTTTACTTAGTTTTATGTTACTTTATTTTTTCTCTTTTTATTATTTTATTTTATTTTTTCTCTCTTTCGTCTTGTTTGTTTTTTTTTAAAATTGTAGAGTTGATGAAAATGCTTACAATACTCTTTTTTTTTTAATTTTTGTCAAATTTTACTGAAACACATCAAGGTGTGACTTTTTTAACCCATCTTCTTTGATACTTTATGAAATATTTCAAAGACATAGTTTCCATCATTCTTTATTTCAGAAACTTCCTATTTATTATCTTTTCAAATATTTTCTTGTTTCCACTTAATTTTTCTTTCCTCTGGCAATATAGTGAGGTTATCTCCTGTGTAAGATAGTGATATAAACATACCTGCATCACACCTTCTTGATTACATATGTATCTGTCTTTTCCTAGTCTTTTACTTTTAGTCTACTTCATTTTCATGTTTGAAGTGAGTTTCCTGTAAGCAGAAAATAGTTGGGTTATGATTTTTTGTTGTTTAAATCCACTGTGACATATATGTTTTGCATCGTCAATTTACATCGAAATTAATTATCAATATAATAACGTATAATTCTGTCACTTTATTTTTGGTTTTCTGTTTGTTTCTTCAGATTCTTATCCTTCTGCTTCATTTTTCTTGCCTTCTTGCAGGTTATTATAATATTCATTAAGATTATTTCTTGCTTTATCTATAGTTTTTTTATTTATTTATAGTGGTTTGAATGTAACTCATTATGGATATTTTATAGTGATGGTGCTATAGTTCAATAGATGTTTTAATATACACACATGACTTATAATAGTCTACTAGTATCAACATTTACAACTTCTCATGAAGTGTGGACTTTTTAATGTACATTTTGTTTAGCTTTTCCTTTCACTTTTATGTACTATCTTGTATATCAGTTGGTGAACATGCAGCCTTCACATGTACACAGCCTTTAAAAACATTCCAAACCCTGTAACAAGACTCACAGTCATGTTCAAATCCTGGATCTCCCTGTTAAACTTCAGGCTCAATAATTATTTTGTCACTTCTACTTGCCTGTTTCATAATAACAAGTAAGCTGCAATGTAAATCCTTTCCTCACTTTTGTTGCTAAGTTGCTGCTATTTTCACATAGAATGTATATGATTTGCTGTAAGAAAAGTCAGAACACGCCACCAGGGAAAATAAATACCATTCTTCATGGCCTACCCTACTCCCCCAGGAAGAACTTCTTGGCCTAAAAAACTAGGGGTGTGTGTAGGAATGGGATTAGCTCCTGGATAACATGCCACATCCACTCACTGTTCTTGAATGAATGCTTCATTATTTGTTGTATGGCTGAGATCAATATTCTGTGTCTTTGAATGGTTGCTTTTTGACTTTTACACCTGCTGTTTCAATAAGAGGGTTTTCCAGGCTCTCACTTAGTTATTCCTTTAGTGTGGTTGGCAGTCATATTTTTTACTCAGCAAATAGGTTGGCGTATCACTCTCAAAAGTAGTATATGGAGCCTCTAAAATCCAAATACCCTTAATGTGTGAGGTTTTATTAGTCCTTTATAGTGACAGGAGCCTATATTAGTCCTTGTACAGTAAATTTTTCTTAATTTCATTGTTGGGGGTGGTCCCTAAAATGTTTCACACTACTGAATTCTTGGAAGTTTCTCTGAGATGGTGAATCTAGTGGTAGTAAGTTGGTTAGTCTCTAGTTTTCTGATAAATACGTCTTCTCCAATTTCATGGTGTTCAACAGAGTGAAGACACATGCATTTAAAAAAATTAAAAAGATTCATTGTAATAAATCAGCATGTTATTCTGTGCTATGTCATAACAAAAATTTCTAAAGCTGTATTATGATGGAAAGTGAAATAATTAACATGGCTCTAGGCCAACACAGAGATGTCCTCCTGTTTCTGCTAAAGAAAATGGCTTCTGGTAGGTAGAAGATACTGTATGGAACAAAAGTATTTGTAGTTCAATAGATGGAGACTAGGTTGATGGAACCATCTTGACTTTTTCTAGAAAAAATTCCATATCTGTAATCAAAATTAAAATTGGAATATCCATCTGATTATGTTACCATAATACAATGATTTTCTAAAATCCATATACCTTTTGAATATGCCAAAGAGAAGTTTAATGGAAATGTGATATAAATCACTACCCTAAATACATAAAATACATATTTGATTGTGGTACTAATATCAGCAATTTTCCTATTATATGATAGCTCCTTTTCTTTACAATTCTGGTAAGTAGAAAAAGTTCTAAAGGCTTTATTTCACTCTTTTCACCATAGCAGTTCTTTTTTTAAATATTAAAAAGAGGACCAGGTGCAGTGGCTCAAGCCTGTAATCTTAGCAATTTGGGAGGCTGAGGTGCACAGATCACCTGAGCTCACAAGTTCAAGACTAGCCTGAGCTAGAGCAAGACCCTGCCTTTAAAAATAGCCAGGTGTTGTGGCAGGTGCCTGTTGTCCCAGCTACTTGGGAGGCTGAGGCAAGAGAATCACTTGAGCCCAAGAGTTAGAGAGTGCTGTGAGCTATGACGCCAGAGGCACTCTACGGGGGGCGGGGGGGGGCAACAAAGGGAGATTCTGTCTCCAAAAAAAGAAAAAAAATGTTAATAATAAATTCAAAGATTCTGCCATTTTTTACATTTTCCAATTTCAGGTAGTTTATGTCGGACCATGGGGAATAATCACAACTCATATATAACACAGATTACAATAAAAATTCCATTTTTTCTCTCAGCTTCATAAAACTACGCTTGTTAGAGCACAGTGGTAACTCCCAACCTCTGAACTTTTCCTTTCCCTGTGCATCATTATCCTAGGAAATTAACTTAGGCTTCATGGAAAACCTAGAGGATGATTTACTGTAAATATTTATGACAATGTTACAGGGCTGTTCCTAAATTGGGCAAAGTCATTTTTTTTTTTCAATTAAGAAGCTAAGTTTATGATTTAGTTAAAATATCTATTTTGGCCATGAAAAGCAATAAATTTCAATTTCAGTGTCTAAAATCATGTTCCTACCAAACATACTTAATACTTTGAAAGCCACTGGGTGTTCTTTAGAAACAAAGCAATCAGTTAAGCCCTGCCAAATGCCTCTGAGGTCAGTATCTTAAGATTGACACTTTCTCTCTCTAGTCCATTACAGTAATTGTGTATGCAGTATTTCTAGTAATTAAGGACTGCCACTTACTTATGACGATCCGGGTCCCATTGGTACTACCAAAATTACAGAACGGGTGTTCATCATGGTGGCATTTCCTTCTATCATTCCTGAACTACACTGTTCAGTTTTCATAGATCCTTGCAAGGATGCCAATATTCTGCTCAGTAATATGAACTTATATGAAGAAAGACCCATACCCATGGTTTCTCAAGAAATCCAACTCAGAGGTTGTTGTTTAGGAAAAGCTACTACAAGGTCAAATATGAACTGTTATATTTCTTGGCTCTTAATAAAGTTGGTACAAAAGCAATCTGTAACTTACATGTATGAAAAGACACAAGTTGTTTCTTTTTTAATAGCTGTCAATACATTATATGAGAATATAATAAAGCTACAGCTTTATTGGCAAAATTGACATTTCATTGTTAGATGTTTTTTCTTCATTACTTCAGTGTAGTTCAACATATTCTTTAGTTAGCTACAAGATACATAATTAAGTTTTATATTTTATACAAATAAATACTTAATTTTCTTTTAGGTCAGCAGTTCTCATCCTGTGGATCATGACCCCGTTGGGGGTGGAACAACCCTTTTCCCTTTCACAGGGGTCACCTCAGACCATCTTATACACATATTTCTGATGGGCTTAGGAACTGAGATACCACTTCTCATGTGTGGGGTTCACCACATGAGGAACTGTATGAAAGCGTCATGGCATTAGGAACATTGAGAACCACTGTTCTGGATAAATTTCAATTCTGCGATATATTATCATTAATTTACCTTTATCGTTACTCTAAACATCTATCTACTAAGCTGGAATGATAACTTACCCTACAAAGAAAAACAGTGAAAATGGAAAGGACATATATTATAATAGTCTAATAAATAAGTGATACTAAGAAGTAAACATCATTGATGTGTAGTAATGCATACTTATATCATTTAAAGTCCAAAATATAATCTTTTTATAGTATTTTATCATTAATCCATAAGGATTATTAACCGTAACCTATTGAAGTACTAGCTGGTTCCGCATTTAGATGTTTGTAAGAAACTATGATTATCTAAACTCATACTGTTCATAGATATCGGAAAATATATTTATTTCTATGATACAATAAACACAACTGATCTGACAAAATATTTATATATACTACAGTAGTACTTTGGTTTGGTTTGCTTGAAGAAAGGAAATTTGGTTAAGAAAATAGTTCAGTCACTTATATAAATAAAAATCTGTCCATCAATCATATTATTATATACCAACCACTTACATAAATTGTATATAAATACTTATAAGGACACTATAAATATATCCACAGGCCCCAGTAAATATATCTGTCATAATGTATTACTTACTAGTTTTGTTTCTGTACTATACCTATTAATTCTTTGATTTAATTAACATAAATTAAAATAATTCTGTTCACATCTCCCACATTACAGGGACTTACACAGTTTGTAGATAGGAGGAGAGCTGCTGTTGTTTGTTTTGTGTAACTTGCATGAATAATACATTATCTTGTGTCTATTGATTTTATGATTTTCAACTTACTGTTTTATCACAACCTGTGGGTACTCTGTGGACCCAATTTTGGAAAGTTTTTCTCCAGAGAAGATGTTCCTGTGCTTTTAGTAGTAGCACTAACAATTTTGGTTCACTTTAAGAACTACTGAGACTCAGTTCACTACAGGAGTCCTCAACTCTTTTTTCTCACCTTGCAATGTACATGGTACTGAGTATCCTGCTAGTGGGGGTATTGTGGACACCTGAATTTGAAACAATGTTACTTTTCATCACCTACAGTGTGGTTCCAACTTCCATTTCGAGGTATGCCTGTGTATGTGCTGCCAAGTCAGTCTATGGAGAATTCTCCATCTTTCAACACTAATGATGTCTTAAATGTGTGTGCA
>CAUYQV010109954.1:0-17214 GCA_963574575.1 Galagoides demidoff
TAGATGTCTGGTAAGTCCAGATGTTGAGTAGTTAAATTTAAATCTAAGATTTCTTTGCTAAGCTTCTTATTGGAGGATCTATCCAACACTGCCAAAGGAGTGTTAAAATCTCCAACTATGATGAAGCTGGGAGAAATCAAGTTGCTCATGCCTGTTAGAGTGTTTCTTATAAATTGAGGTGCATTCTGGTTGGGTGCATAAATATTTATAATTAAGATCTCATCATGATGAGTATTTCCCTTAACAAATATAAAGTAGCCCTCCTTGTCTTTGGTTATTTTTGTTGATTTAAAACCTATTGTATCTGTGAATAAATTTGCAATGCCTGCTTTTTTCTGCTTTCCATTAGCCTGGAATATAGATGACCATCCCTTTGCCCTGTGTCTATATTTGTCTTTTAAGGTAAGATGAGATTCTTGTATACAACAGATTTCTGTTCTGAGTTTCTGTATCCAATCAGCAATCTGTGCCTCTTTAGAGGACAATTCAAGCCATTCACATTGATTGAAATTATTGATAAGCTTGATAAAATTTTAGATATCGAGTTTTTCAAAAGTCTAGTGGACGTTTTTAATCCTTTCGCCACTGTAGAAGTTGGAGTTTGATCAATACTTTCTGAGCTTGTTTACTTTTGTGGTGGAGGATTGCACAGGTCATTATGGAGAATAGGTCTGAGAATATCCTGGAGAGCTGGTTCGGTTATGGCAAATTTCTTCAACACATGGATGTCATTAAAGTATTTAATTTCTCCATCATAAATGAAACTCAGTTTAGCTGGATACAGGATCCTGGGTTGATAGTTATTTTGTTTTAGGAGATTAAATGTCAATGACCACCCTCTACTAGCCCGAAAGGTTTCGGCAGGGAGATCTACAGTCATTCTAATACTCTTCCCCTTGTAGGTTATGCTTTTCTTACGTCTAGCTGCTTTTAGGATTTTCTCTTTCATATTAACTTTAGTGAAGTTAATTACGATGTGTCTGGTGGATGTCTTAATCAGGTTGATTCATAGTGGGGTTCTGAAGCTGTTTGCTATCTGATTTCAGGATCTCTTGGCATATCTGGAAAGTTTTCTTTCATAATTTCATGAAGAAGAGCCTCTGTGTTTTGCAAAGCAACCTCGTCACCTTCAGGGATTCCTATAAAGCGAATATTAGTTTTCTTTGAATTATCCCAGAGCTCTCTGAGAGAATGATCCATTTTTGCTTTCCATATTTGTTCCTCTTTGGATGCTTGGGCACATTCAAAAGCTTTGTCTTCAACGTCTCAGATCCTTTCTTCTGCCTGCTGTATTCTACTACCAAGGGATTCTACCATATTTTTCAGATCTTTGAGGGCTGCAATCTCTTGCCTCAATGTTTTGAAATCTTTGGTGGTTTTGTCTTTGAATTCGTTGAATTCTTTATTGAACTTTTGAAATGCTTCTTGAACTTCTAATTCTAACTTTGCCTCTATTCTATTAATCTTATTTGTGATCCAAATTCTGAGTTCAATTTCTGACATCTTGGCCATCTGTTTATGAAGCGGATCTTCAGTTGCATCTGCCACATCCTTTCTGGGGGTGGGGTTGATCTACTCTGGTTATTCATGTTACTGGAGTTTTTCCACTGATTCTACCCCATGATTATTTTACCCCGTTTTGCTTTTCCCCTTGAGCTTTGTCAAGGACCTGTATGGTGTTACGGCCTGAGAAACTGGGGATCTGGGTTGTGTGGTGGGCCTAAGTGGCTCTGTCTTATTTTCAGCTGGTCTGTCCTACCCTAGTGAATCAGTTACTCTTGGTTGAAGTTTCAGCTGTGGAGAAATACCAGCAATTAGGTCGCTTCACCCCCCACAAACAACAATTGGGCAAGAAAAATCAAACCTTCCCTCAACCATATACCCTGGGTGCCACTATGGATAGTCCCTGGGTGATTTGCCAGGTTCAAGGGGTCCAAGTTAGTTGTCCCAATCAGTACCAGTATCATGTGGGAGAGTTCAAAAATCTCCAGCAACTTGATAGGAGGGTCTGCTAGCAGCTCAGATATTACTCGTTCCAGTGTTCCATGAGGGCAAAAGGACCCACCCAGCAAATGAATTAGTCTGGGAAGGTTGATGCCTCCTTCCCCACCTTGCACCCAGTCACTGTTAATCCCACAGGGGTGTGACCCAGTTTGCTCCAGTGAGCAACTGCTTCCAGAGTTTATGACTGCCTGAGTTACCAGGAGATCTGAGTCTGGCAGGGGGACCTTGGGTGTTTAATATAGGCTGTGACAGTTCAATCAGTTCCAGCCCCGCACCTAGTTGATGTCGCTGGCAGAACAGGACAGAACAACTTCACAGAATTTGTTTCTGTCCCAGCTAAATTCCTCTGCAGGTCAGATGCTGCTTGAGCTGATGAAAAACTCAGCCCTGGGCAGCAAGCAATTAGAGTTTACACTCAGGTGTCAATTCCAGCCTCTGCCCGCCCATTGCCTTTGTCTCAGCTATATTCCCCTGAGGGCTAGGTGCTATTATGGTCAGATAAGCAGTCTTCTGGTTCAGCCCCTACCTATAAGTCTGTGAGTTGCATGTATTCTAGTCCCCAGGCTCCACCCAGGTTTGAAAGGCCTCAGGGATGTGAGCCTTTCCCACGGCTGCAGCTGCTGCTCTGCAACTCAGGATACCACAGCTCCTGTATGGTTCCCTCTCAGCTGACTGTCCTCTCCTCACTCCTGTGCCACAAAGTCAGCATAGACCAGCACCAGCCCTTTCCCCCTCACTCCTCTCAAGAAAATGCCCAAGATCTGGACTCCATGGGTGACAAACCTCCAGACCTCAGGGTGAGAGTGGGAGGAACCCTGGGAGATACAGTTTTATACAGTTTTACAGTTTTATGCCTGGCAGGAGAGTGCCATGGCACCCTAGTAACATTAGGAGGTCCAGTTTTTAGGGGGTCTCTCCCGGGATAGATTGGGAGGATGTTTGAACTCTGCTCGCTTATTTGCATGGAGTAAACTGAGAGCCCTTCTTGTGGGGGAGGGGACTCCTGTCCACTTGGTGGTGGATTTTTTTTACCTTTTGATTGTATTTTTGGGGTCACAGCTCAGCTAAGCAAGGATGATGTGCATTCTTCAATCTTCTCTCTTATCTCAGCTCCAAGCCATTGGATTACTTGCTAAACTTCTGTCCTTTAAGTCTCCTTCTGGATGGGAGCCTCTGTAGAAAGCTGGCTGCAGTCCACCATCTTGCCTGCACCCCCAACTCTCTAATTGTTAATGGCATACAATATATATCTGTATA
Organism: Galagoides demidoff; assembly: GCA_963574575.1. NCBI lineage: Eukaryota > Metazoa > Chordata > Mammalia > Primates > Galagidae > Galagoides > Galagoides demidoff. Next base: position 3,262 of record CAUYQV010109954.1, read on the forward strand.
TTAAACTTCAAAAAAAACTATATTACCTAATTTGAGCTGTACTATAAGAAATTATTGCTTTTAAAAAAAATAAATAAAACAAATTAGTGTATAAGTATTTCCTTGAGCTCTGAGAACTGTTCTAGCAAATTAATCAAATCTAAAGAGGAAGGGGATCTTGGGAACCCCAACTTGAAGCTCTAGAGACCCAGACTTGTGACTGGTATCTGTCTGGGAAGGGGCATCTTGATGACAGAGCCCCATCCTCTTGGATTTCACACTATCTTTAGGTAGTTAGTGTTGGAATTGAGTTAGAAGATACTCTGCTGGGGCTAATGTTTGGTCTATGGGGAGAAAACCCACATTTAGTCACAGAAGTCTTCTTCTGTCTAGATTGTTGTAAAGCTTAGGAGAAAGTATGGTTCATGGAGTATTTCCCAAAGCAAGCAAGATAGATGATTTGGTCCTTTACCTAGGTCAATTCTTGTAATTAGGTAAGGTCAGAACTGTTTATTGTTCTTAGTGTGATGACTTACTAGAATGTATGACTTCTCAGAAAATAATGATCATGTACACCAAATTATTGGGACTCTCTGAGCATAATATTAATCCATATGTTAAAAAAAAAGTTTGAACTCACTGGAACTAGAGCCTCATGCTGACAAGCTCATCAGCACCTACAGGTGAATCATTATGCTGCTGCTCACTTTTGTAAACCTGGCTAATGTTGAAGTGCTTCTCTGTGGTCCTGATTTTTTAAATAAATGTCCACATGTATCCTAAGTCCCTCTGCCCACAAGTACCCAGCTATGAAACTATTTAATGTTTTGCTGGGTTTCAGGTCCCAATATAAAGCAAATCAATGTAGTTCCATATCTTCCCTTTACAGAGATGAAACTCAAAATGGTATTTGATTAGAACTGTAGCCTCTGAATCTCAAGAGAGAGCATCTTATTCATGCTAGTGTCCCTATGGTTCTTTATCTCCCAAATAAGGAATAAAGTAAACGTTTGGAATTGTGATGGGGTTTATGTCCCTAGAAAATCATGACACCCTAAAAACAAGTTATAATGCTGCCAAAATTAGTTACTTAACAGCCACTCCTTTATATCTCAAAATGAATTGATATACTTGGTCTTGCTACCTTGTCAATATGACATCAAAACACCCTGTTTAGTGTTTTCTGAGATGCTCCACTTTTGAGATATTTGTGCAATGTAGATAGTAAAAGAGACAGAATTTGTTATGTCTATGTTTGATGATTAAGATAGTCATCAAGTTCCTAAACTTGCCACTATGTGCTTATATTGGCAGCACTGTACAAACAACTCAGTAAGGTTTCATGATGTTGGTATATCATTGTCTCACAGCTCTACTCATGTCAATGTGTGATGGTGTCTTGTTCAGTGGCATTATTATTGCTTTTGCATGTTTTTGTGTAACATCACAAGAATCTTTTTTTTTTTTTGAGACAGAGCCTCAAGCTGTCCTCCTTGGTAGAGTGACATGGCATCACAGCTCACAGCAACCTCCAACTCCTTGGCTCAAGCAAGTCTCCTGCCTCTGCCTCCAAAGTAGCTGGACCACAGATGCCCATCACAATGCCCAGCTATTTTTTTTTTTGGTTGCAGCCGTCATTGTTGTTTTGGCAGGCCCGGGCTGGATTTGAACGCACCACCTTAGGTGTATGTGGCTGGTGCCTTAGCCACTTGAGCCACAGGCGCAGAGCCCATCACAAGAATCTTGAAACTTGAACTAGAGCAACAAAAATCCTTCATAAGTTTCTTGTTAAACTTGGCAAAAGTGGAAGTGAAATTAGGAACAATGTTTATCTAAATTTACAAGGATAATGCCATGAAGAAAACAGAAGTGTACAAATGGTTTAAACTTTTTTCTGAAAGGAAAGAAAGCATCACAGATGAACAGAAGTCTGAGTGGCCAGTAACCAGCAGAACTGACAAAAATTGCAAAAATTCATCAACTTGTATGTCAAAATTGATGGCTGACTGTGAGAAGCATAGCAGACTGTGGAAAGTGGGCTGTAAGACAACAAGGCCCCCACAGCCTGGGGAACATTCAGGGAATAAACCCACCGTGGCTTCTCCATTCCCAAAACAGCCACATTCCTTTCTTCATGCTCCCTCTGCCAGAAGTCAAGTAGCTCTTTCTTCATCCAGTTAACTATTCAAAGACTCTTGTGATCTTTGCCTTCCTACTTGTAATATGTTAATGAAGTTGAGTAGAAACTACTAAGTCACATAGTTCTTCCTTTCTTTGTCAACTATGCTGAGATCCTTGTGAATCTTGTCCTTCTTACTTCTTATCATATGTTAATGAAGTAGAAACCATTAACAAAAGGATTTGTCTTTATTAAAGTCATTTCTATTTTCCAATTGTAGTGTAAGACCAAAATTATGTCTTTTGTTTATGCTATTTCCCCATATTGTCTATGCTACTTCCCTCTGGACAACCCTGTACAGATACTATAAAATAAAGCAGATTTTGTGCTTTGGTGCTGCCTACAGCCATCAGCTCAGTCAGTACTCCCAATCCCATCCTTTGTCTCTGTGTCTTCTCTTATGCTGTATTTTCCTCATTCCCCACCAATTCCACTCTGGTTTGCTCCCCTTCTCTGCACTGGTTTGCAACAGCGGATGAAGTAAACATCAGTAGAGAAACAGGAAAATCTTAATCTTCACATGCAAAAGGTATTGCCCTTGCATCACAGCAATGCACCAGAGTAGTGAGAGGGAGTTTTTAACCAGTTGACAAATATCTGTATTGAATATACAGGTACAGGTGCTCACACTTATAACCCTAGCACTCTGGGAGGCTGAGACAGGTGGATTGCTTGAGCTCAGGAATTCAAAACTAGCTTGAGAAAAAATCAGACACCCATCTCTATTAAAAATCAAAAATTTACCCAGGAATTGTATAGGCACCTGTAGTTCCAGATAACTGGGAGGCTAAGGAAAGAGAACAGCTTGAGCTTAGGAGTTTTAGCTTGCTGTGAGCTACAACTCCACAACACTCTAGGCTAGGGCAACAAAGTGAGACTCTGTCTCAAAAAACAACAACAACAACAATAATAATAATACCTATATTGGAATATCCCCCTACTCACCTGATCTGGCCTCCAATAACTTTTTTCCTTTTACTTTTGCTCTTATTCTTTTTTTATTAAGTCATTCGTATATAGATCATAAATACATTTATGCCATTATAGGATTCAATGTGTTGATTATTTGTACAAATTGGAATTCTTACATTCTTCTAAGCAACATAGCCTTTACCACTCTTACCCAATTACAGGGTTAAGACATTTATGCTCTACACCTGATAGATCCAACTTGTACTTGCAATATGTTCCCTAGGTGTGGTCTCCCTACCAACTCTCCCTCTATCATCCCACCCCCTCCCTTCCCCTCTCCCTCCCCTTCTTTACTTCATCTTTAGGCTATAGTTGTGTTTCACATGCAAGTGTGAGTGATTGTAAATTGGTTTCACAGTAGTACTGAGTACATTGGATATTTTTTTTCCATTCCTGAGATACTTTATTAAGAAGAATATTTTCCAGCTCCAGCCATGTAAACATAAAAGAGGTAAAGTCTTCATTTTTTAATGCTGCATAGTATTCCATGGTATACATATATATACCACAATTTATTAATTCATTCATGGGTTGATGGGCACTTGGGCTTCTTCCATGACTTGGCAATAATGAATTGGGCTGCAATGAAAAATCTGGTACAAATATCTTTATTGCCAAATGATTTTTGGTCCTTTGGATATACACCTAGAAGAGGAATTGCCAGATCAAACGGTAGGTCTATATTTAGATCCCTTCCCTGAGTGTTCGCCAAATTTCCTTCCCAAAGGAATGTACTAGCTGGCATTCCCACCAGCAGTGCAGAAGTGTTCCCTTTTCTCCACATCCACACCATTTGTAGTTTTGGGATTTCGTGATGTGGGCTATTCTTACTGAGTTAGATGGTATCTCAAAGTAGTTTTGGTTTGTACCTCTCTGATGATTAATGATGATGAGCATTTTTTCATGTGTCTGTATCCATGTGCCTGTCTTCTTCAGAGAAGCTTCTGTTCATGTCTCTTGCCCACAATGAAATGGGATCACTTGGGGGTTTTTTTAGTAATTAGTTTGAGTTTTCTGTGGATTTTGGTTATTAGACCTTTGTCAGATATATAACTTGCAAAAATCCTCTCCCATTCTGAGGACTGTCTATTTGCTTTACTTAGTGTGTTCTTGGCAGTGCAGAAGTTTTTTAATTTGATCAAATCCCAGTAATGTATTTTTGATGTTGCTTCAATTGCCTGGGGTGTCCTCCTCATAAAATATTCTCCCAGGCTAATTTTATCAAGCATTTCCCCTGCACTCTATCTAAGAATTTTTATTTTTTTATGTCTTAAGCTTATGTTTTAATTTTTTATGTCCTTTAACCAGTGACAGTCAATTTTTGTTAGAGGAGAAAGATTTGGGTCCAGTTTCAGTTTTCTACAGGTCACCAGCCAATTCACCCAGCACCATTTGTTGAATAGGGAATCTTTTCCCCAATTTATATTTTTAATAGGCTTATCAAAAATCAAATGACAGTAAGTGTCTGGGTTCACCTTTTGGTCTTCAATTCTGTTCCATACATATACCTCTCTATTTTTGTGCCAGTACCATGCTGTTTTGATCACTATCAATTTGTAGTATAATCTGAAGTCTGGAAGCATGATTCCTCCTGATTTGTTTTTATTTCTGAGTAATGTCTTGGCTATTTGAGGTTTTTTCTGTTTTCATACAAAAAGAAGTACTAATTTTTCTAGGTCTTTAAAGTGTAACAGAGGTGCTTTAATAGGGATTGCATTAAACCTGTAGATTGCTTTAGGTAGTATAGACATTTTAACAATGTTGATTCTTCCCAGCCATAAGCATGGTATATTTTTCCATTTGTTGACATCTTTAGCTATTTCTTTTCTCAGAGTTTCATAGTTCTCTTTAAAGAAATCTTTCACATCCTCAGTTAGATACACTCCCAGATATTTCATCTTCTTTGGCACTGCTGAAAAGGAAATAAAGTCCTTGATTGATTTTTTTCCCTTGACTATTGTTGGTATATATAAAGGCCATAGATTTGTGAGTGTTGATTTTGTAGCCTGAGACATTTCTGTATTCCTTGATCAATTCTACAAGTTTTGTAGTTCATTCCCTAGGGTTTTCCAGATATATAATCATATCCTCTGCAAAGAGTGACAGTATGATGTCCTCTGGTCCTATTTGGATCCCCTTGATTGCCTTCTCTTGCCTGATTGTGGTGGCTAAGACTTCCATTACAATGTTAAAAAGCAATGGAGACAATGGGCATCCTTGCTGACTCCTGATCTGACTGGAAATTATTTCAATTTTACTCCATTCAATATGATATTGGCTGTGGGTTTGTTGTAGATGGCCTCTATGAGTTTAAGAAATGTTCCTTCTATACCTATTTTCTTAAGCGTACTGATCAAGAAAGGATGCTGGATATTGTCAAAAGCCCTTTCTGCATCAATTGAGATAATCATATGGTCTTTGTTTTTTCATTTGTTTATGGGATGTATTATATTTATGTATTTACATATATTGAACCATCCTTGGGACCCTGGGATAAAACTCACCTGGTTGTGATGTATAATTTGTTTGATGTGTTGTTGGATTCTGTTTGCTAGGATCTTATTGAATATTTTTGCATCAATATTCATTAGAGAAATTGGTCTATAATTTTCTTTTCTTGTTGGGCCTTTTTCTGGTTTGGGTGTCAGAGTGATATTTGCTTCATAGAATATGTTGGGAAGTATTTCTTCTTTTTCTATGTTTTGGAAAAGGTTAAGTAATATAAGTTCTAGTTCCTCTTTAAAGATTTGGTGGAATTCTGATGTGAAGCCATCTGGTCCTGGAATTTTCTTTTTGGGGAGATTTTGTATAGTTGATGCTGTCTCAGAACTTCTTATAGGCTTTGTCATCAATGTCAGAGATCTTTTCTTCTGCCTGCTCCATTCTGTGACTGAGGGATTCTACTGTATTTCTCAGATCTTTGAGGGCTGCAAGTTCTTGCCTCAGTGGGTCAAAATCTTTAGTGATTTTGTCTTTGAAGTTGTTGAGACATCTTTTGAATAATTCTTTGAAATTCTAATTCCATCCTTTCCTCCATTGTGTTTATTTTATTTACTATCCAGATTCTGAGCTCAATTTCTGACATCTCAGCCATTTGTTTATGTATAGGATCTTGTGCTGTATCTACCATATCATTCCTTGGGGGAGTTGATCTACTCTGATTATGCATGTTGCCAGAGTTTTTCTACAGATTCTGTCCCATGATGGTTTTCACCATTGCCTAGATGGGTAGGTAAGGTGTAATTGAATTGGGAGATCCTATGGTTATGGTTAACCTGCCCTTTGTCAAAGGTCTGGGACTGATGGCTGCAGCTTTTTCCCTATAGCTTTGCAAAGGACCCATATAGTATTACAGTCTGAGGCTGAGAAAATCTGCTTGGTGTGGTGGTGTTAGGTGGTTCTGTCTTATGTTCAGCTGGTTCCTGACTGATCCTAGTGGATCAGTGACTCTGGTGAGGTCTTAGCTTTGGAGAGGCAAGAGAGACAGCCCACCCTCTGTGAACATTTGTCAGGAGAGAAAAATCAACCCTTCCCATTACTACACAACCAAGGTATCACTGAGAGGAGCCTTGGGAGATTGCCCCAGGTTAGGAGTTCCAAACCAATAGACCCAGTCAGTATGAACTCTCAAGTGGGAGAGTTTGAAAGGTCTCCAGCAACTAGAAGGCAGAGGTCTACTAGTTGCTCAAATTTGGCTCCCTTTGACGCTTTGTGGAGTCAAAAAGCCCGCCAAGTAGCAGAGTTAGGCCAGGGGTCTGAGTCTCTTTTTCCACTTTGCTCCTCTTTCATGCCCAGACATGCGTGACCCAACAGGGCTGAGGTCCTGCTCGTTCCAATAAGCAGAAGTACTGGGGGATTGCACCTGACAAAGTCAAAGGAAGGGCAATACCCCCACAGCCTGGTCACTACCTTCTGCTACCAGCCAGCTGGAGGAGCTGAGACCTGCCTGCCTTAGGTGTTCAGTAGCCACTGGTGAGTGTTCCACTTGGACTCAGTCTAATCCCAAGGGTAACAAGTTAGCAAATGCTTTTCTCCCTCAGCCTCTACACCATTGCCTCTGTCACTCTGCAGCACCGGTATCCCTATAGAGTTCTGGTTTCCTCTGGGGGTCCTCAGAGTTGGGGAGGTGTCTCTCCAAATTAAGACCCCTGTGGGATCACTCCTTTGTTGCTAGATCTTTGTGGCAAGTGACCCTGTGCAGCTCCCAGGGCAACTGCTGCAGCCAGCAAGTTCTGGCTGTAGGAGCAACTTCAGGAACACAAGCACACGGATCCAGCAGCAGGGCTGGGGAGGCAGACCCTGGAACCCAGTGACTTCAGCAAGGAAAGCACTTGGCTCACGTCTGGTTGGGTGGGGGCATGGCACAGAGGCTGGGAGGGCCTGGGGGGCCAGTGCAGGAAGCATATCCCAGGAAGTATGGCTCTAGCACTGTCAGGGTGGGGGGTGGGGGACTGGGCATGGGAGCACTGCCTGGGGAGCATGGCCCTGGCAGTCACAGGCCAATGCCAGGTCAGGAGGCCCAGGCTCAGGGCACGCCTCTCAGTCCACCACTGGGCTGGGGGCAGGGTGCTTTGGCCAGCAGGGGTGGGGGATGCTGCTCTTGAGCTTCCTCTCACAGTCATTGCAGGCAAGGCGGGGAGGGTGGACTGGAAGTTCAGAATGGCAGTGAAAACTTTAGTTCAATTTTTCTGCCTGGTTAGAGAGTGTTTGGAGGCTCAGTAGGGTTCCTCTAGGGAAGTTGACCCCACTTTCTATAGGCCTCACATGTGTGGTGAGATAATAGGTCCTCAGCTCACCACTGTCCTGGAGAAAACTTACAGGAGCAGATGAAAAGAAAAAAAAAAGAAAAACACAACTTCCTTGGGGAAGGGGACAAACACTTTTCCTTTAGGATGCATTTTGTACCTGAAGATTGGTTTCTTAGAGTTTTAGTTTGCCTCAGCAGAGGTGTCCTGCAGATATCACTCTTCTCTCTCGGCTGGGCTCCCAGTTTTCAGCTTGACTGGGTACTTTCTGGACATTATCCTTCCCTCTGTACAGGAGCTTCTGTTGGAGGCTGGCTCCAGTAGGCCATCTTGCCCCTCTCCCAGTGACTTTTTTATTTACCAGAAGATAATGGAAATACAGAAAGGAAGACATTTTAGTGACATTTAGGACATCAAGGGTAATCTGACAATAGCTCTGATGGTCATTCAGACCTTAGAAAAAGATTTCCAAAATTGCTTTGAAGGGTAGACTAGGCTCTGGTATGAGTGCACAGCTTCCCAAAGGAAGTACTGTGAAGGTGATCATAGTGATATCTAGCAATAAGATATGTAGCACATTTTCTAGGGTAAATTCACACACTTAATTGTCAGATCTTTGTAGAAGGGGCAGAAATGAATAGAATCTGGCTTGTGAAAGGCTATAGTATTGTACCATGAGTAACAGTGATCCTTACCAAAATTAGGATACCGAAATAAAACTATCCATTTATATAGCATAACTCCAAACTCTTTCATTGAAAGGAGAGAAGCAAACTTAGTGGCTTTATTTGTATTTCATAAGTATCTCTTAGCTTATATATCAGCAAAAGACAATAGCTTTTTCCAGCAGGGAGAAATTAATGTAGATATATGAGAATTTATTGATTTAATTTGAGGTAAATTCAAGAGACACAGAAAAACTAAAATTTCTTACTAGTTGATGCCCACAAAGATTGATAAAGCCTCTGATTATTTGTGAAAGCTTCTTATCATAATCAGAGACAAGAAGTTCATATACATAAAATCTCACACTAAAGGTCTATTTAGCTCAGTTCCTTTTACTTGGTACCGCACTCCAGCTTTCAACAAAAAATTACAAGCAAAAAGACAAAGAGACACAGAAAAACGTCAGAAAAAAATGCTCAGAAATGGCAGCAATTTTAGAATTATCAGTCCAAGAATTTAAAATACTGTGATTAATATGCTAAAGTCTCTAATGGAAAAGTGAACAACATATAAGAACAGATCTGTAATATGAGCAGAAAGATGGAAAATCTAATATTGTTAATGGATTTGTGAGTACTTATGGATGTAATTGCATTTTTTTTCTTTTTTGTGGTATAAGAATACATATCCTTATGTTAAAGTGCTTTTGTATTCTTAGTAATCCCTTTCTGTTCTGGGCAAAGTAGTTGGGATTTGGTGCTTTTATAGATTAATTTCTCATTATTTCATTTATGGCATAGATTAAAGGGCTTGAGCTGGGTCTCTTAGGTCTTTTTCATATTCTGCTCTGTGCTGCTGACATGGGGACCCTGTAAATTTCCCTTTCCAGATATCCTCTCCAGCTCATTTTCTGTTAGGCTCTTTTAATGGGAAGCACTGGAAGGAGACTGGAAGGAAAGTGTAAAGAAAAAAGAAGAGACATCCTCCCTGTTTCCAGCAGGGCAAATCCTCAGAGCACCAGACCCACAGGGCCCTTGCTTCTAGCTCCTATATTCTGTAAACCACTCATCTCTGACAGCTGCTTTCTACAGTTTATATCTCTAATTACCTCTATTTTACCCCTTCCCAAATGTTGTGTAAATAATTCCCTATGTTAATGCCTTCTATTTGAAATAGTGCAGTTTCTCTTTTCCTGACCAGACACTGTCAGAACCTTGCAGTGAGCCAGCCTGGACTTGAATCAAGATTTGCCATTTTTACTAGCTGTGAGATCTTGGACAATTGATTCAACCCCTCCCTGATCCTCAGTTTCTTCAAATGAAAAAATGATGAGTTATAAGTGAGGTAATATTTGAACACAGCCTTTTGTTTCCATGCTTGATGAATGCTAATTGTTAACATCACTTAACAGTAAAATCTACCATTAATAACGTGTCAGTGGACACTTGGGTTAATTCCACATTTTGGCAATTGAGAATTGAGCTACAATAAAAAATCTAGTGCAATGGTTCTTATAATAAAATGATTCCTCTGGGTAACAAGTAATGGGATTGCAACATCAGAGGAAGATTTACTTTCAGCTCTTTGAGGATTCTCCATACTTCTTTCCAAAGAAGCTGTATTAGTTTGCAATCCACCAGCAGTGTAAGGGGACCCTTCTTTCTGTATCTACAGCTTGGGAATTTTGTGAAGTGGGCTAAGCTTACTGGAGTAGGTGATATCTCAGGGTGGTTTTGATTTGCATTTCTATGATGATTAGGGGTGATGAGCACTTTTTCATGAATTGTTGACCATTCGTCTGTCTTCAGAGAAGGCTCTGTTCAAGTCTCTTGCCCATTTATAAATGGGATTATTTGCTCTTTTCTTGTTGATTAGTTTTTCTCTGTAAATTCTAGTTATTAGTCCTTGGTCAGATGGGTAGCATGCAGTGTACTCAATACTAATATGAAACCAATAGATAAAAAAACTACATGCCAACAGGAGAGAGAAAATGGTGGGTTGGGAGGAGGAGGGAAAGGAGAGGAGGGTGATTGGTAACCTCTCACTTGAAGTGCACAATGTAAGAGTATACAGCACACCCCCTGGGTACACGGCTCAACTACAGTTTGAACTTTACCTAAGAAATGGCAAACAATGTAACCTAATCATTTGAAATTTTGAAAAATTCAAAAGAAATGTGTCAATATTGCCATTAATAAGCATTTCAATAAACTAACCAGGACACACACTAAATCAATATGTTAGTACGCTGCAGCAAAGGCCACAAGTAACACAGTTGTAGTCAAAGTTGAGTTTATTGACTTTTTACAGCATGTGAGACTACATCATGAGGAACTATGGGGCATGTTAGTAATAAAGTATTAGAAAGTACTTAGAGAATATGAGTCCATGTTAGAGAAACAGAGTAGGGACTTTGCTCTGAATCACATGCTGTCAGGGAGCAAGAGGAATTCTATTATTGGGTATCCTAATTTATCTTCAAAGTGGAACAAAACAGGGCTAAGGCTGTAGTTGGTAAACAAGTGGCACATATTCCTATGTAGCCAGAAAGAGAGCTGCGTGAAACAATGTTTCTCACTCTTGTCAGGCTCAGACATAGTTACAGATGCTGTATTGGTGCTGTCTTGTTTTGTTATGATTGGAGTGGCTTTTTGTGATTCTATTAATAATTAAAATTATTAATAACCATAGTCCATTATTAATAATTCTTATTCTACAGGAAATACAAATCCAGGCCTAGCTGTGAATTCAGGCCAGCTCCTAGCAATGCCATGGCTGTCAAGGGCTGCTTTTGCCTTTTTCACTAATGACATGAACACACTGGAAATTAGGCAGAAGTGGTCTGATTTCTCTCCCTACCTGGCCTCGGGGCTCCTGGGCCTCATGGAACTTCCAGTGGGCTTATGTTCTGGAACAAGCCTGGAGATTAGCAGGCCCTGTGCATGTGCCCTCTGACAGTTCCACCTTGTCCCCCAAAATAAACCGTGGGGAGACAATTATTCAACATCCTTTGCTGCCAGCAATTGACACCATTGAGAGAAGCCCTTGCAGATGAGGATTGTCAAGTGTCTAAAGGGTCAAGAGGTTAAAAACCTGGGGAGCGTTGGAAAGGGCACCCAGGCGGGCCTCTTTCAGGGATGTGAGGCGAGGGCAGGGCGTGTAGGATGAGGTGGATGGTGTGAGGGAGGGGGCTATCCCTGCTCTCCAGTGGGGCAATAGAGTGGTGGGGAGGTCCCCTGCCGTGCGCTGGAGCGGGGGTGGAGAGGAGATAATAGTGCCGGGAAACAGATGTGAGCTCTGGAAATGCCGGAAAGCAGGCTGTACAATCTAGACACTAGGCTCCGGGTGCACACGCGGGGCAGGGTCTGAGGCAGCTGCGTGGAGGGCGGTTGGGTAGGGCGTTGGGAGGAGGTGCCGTTAGGGATGGACTTGCGCCCCTGAACCGCAGAGGCAGTGGCAGTTGGGAGGCCTCAGTGGTGAGTGTTCCAGCCCCCTGGCCCTTCTTCCTCCGGCCAGGATATCCTTGCTCTGACAGCTGCTACCGGTGCCCCAGGAGGCCTGCTCGCTGCCTCAGTTGGCGTCCAGAGCCCAAAGTGCTCCCCTCTCCCAGGAAACGCACAACACAGGGGACAGGAGGTATGAAACCCTCCACAACCCCCCTACACTTCCCTCAAAAAACAAAACAAAACTGACCACAGGAGATGTGGGGCTGAATTATACTTTAATTTTCATTAAAGCTTAGTGATTAAACGGGACAGGTTATGAAGTGCAGTCAACCTTAGTTCTATGAAACAGGTCAGGCATAGGCAGACATAATACCGCATGTTCTTACATTGGGAGCTGAAATAGTTGAACTCAGGGAGGTGGAGGATAGGTAGAATGATCATTACCAGAGGCCAGAAAGGATACTGGGAGAAGGGGGATGAAGAGAGGTTGTTTAAGGGGTGCAAATGTGGTTAGGTAGAAGGAGTAAGTTCCATATCACAGTAGGGTAAATATCGTTAACAGCAATATATATGTATTTCAAAACAGCTAGAAGAGAATGTTTGCAATGTCCCAACACACACACAAGACAAATGTTTGAGGTGGTGGATATCCTCAATAGAATCTTGATTTGGTTGTTACACATTGTTTTCATTTATCAAATTAAAACATTAATTTTAGTCCTGCCATTTGCTGGCTTTAGGAGTTAACCTCTCCAAATCTCATTTCTAATATGGGAATAGTTATTATTCCCACCTCAAAAGGGTTTAATGTTAAAGGAGATTAAACATAACAGGACAAAATGCTCACTTAGTGGCCAGTCATCCAAAAACAGTGTATTAAGGAATGAGGGAGTTACAACTGTGAAAAGGCAAAAGCCTCTCAACTTTAAAGAGTTTAATTAGCATGGCTTAGTTTGGGTCAGTCTCTGAAAAGGAAGCCAACAAAGAAAAGGAAGAAACCTCCATTTTAGTAGGAAGATAAAAGTTATGATTATTCCCATAACTTGCTACTTTTCAGTAAAGGCTGGGGTAAAATTCTAGAGAGGATAAATCTCACCTTCATAATTGTCAGAAATGTAGCATACTTTCATTTTCAGAAACTGCTTAATTTATAGTGGGAGAATCTGGTTAGTTTGCCTAAAGGATTTCAGTCTTGCTCATAAAAAAGTAAAAATGAACATGTCAAGATTAGTCTTCAGTTAAGTCTTCAGAAATGCCTCAAGCAAAGTATACTAGATACCATGAATATAAAGCTGAACAACATGCTATCCCCACCCTAGGATAAACATTCTGGAAGAAATTCATCCTCTCTTATAATGTAGCCAACCAACCACTAAATTAAGAGAAAATAAGAGGACCCCCATAAACACAGGATTCACTGGTTTATAGTCCCTTCTATTCATGTTTTGTAGTTCTCTTTGGAGAGGACTTTCACCTCCTTGATTAAGTATAGTCCAAGATATTTTTATAATTTTGGCAGCTGTTATAAATGTGATTGAGTTCCTGATTCCATTCCATTCTTGGTTGTTGTTAGTGTATAGAAATACTACTGATGTGTATGTTAATTTTGTTGTTTGAGACTTTTCCTGTACTCCTTTATCAATTCTACAAATCTTAGGTGGAGTTGTTAGAGTTTCTGAATATAAGATCATACTGTTGGTTAACAGGGATAGGTTAACTTCCTCTTACTATGTTCAGTAGAAGTGATGGAAGTGGCAATCTTGCCTTGTGCCACTTCTTAGGAGGAATGCTTTCCCCTTTTCCCCAATCAGTACAAAGTTGGCTGCGGGTTTGTCATATACGGTTTTTATTATTTGAGGTATGTTCCGTACGTTCCTTCTATGCTTTGTTTGTCAAGCATTTTTTAACAGGAAGGGTGCTGGATTTTATCTTATGGCTTTTCTGCATCAATTGAGATGAGTATATG
>CAUYQV010109957.1:0-24426 GCA_963574575.1 Galagoides demidoff
CAAATTCTTAGGCTATTTGGTTATAGCTTTCATATAAAAGGTATAAATTAGTTTCATAATAGGGGTGTGTACATTGGATACTTTTTCCTCCATTCTTGTGATACTTTGCTCAGAAGAACATTCTCCAGGGTGATCTTAAAAATAACGTGACTTTTGAGACAGAACCTGAAGGCTGTTAGGGAATGTCATGTGGATATATGAGGCTGCTTTTGGAACCAAGGAAAGTAGAAAGGCCCCATCTACTAAGAACTTGTTTTAGCACATTTGAGGAGATATAAGGAGGCCATTAAGACTACAGGGTTTGAATGGCAAGGTAGAGAGTTATAGGATGAAAGGTAAGAGCAAGATCTTTTAGGGTTTTGCAAAGATTTTCTGTTTTATTCTGAGCTAGGTGAGAAGTCAGTAGAGAGTTTTGAGCAGAAGAGCAAATTAAGCTGAGTTAAATTTTAAATTGATGGCAAGATTGGAAACAGGAATATTTGGTGAAGGGTATTAAACAGTCCATGGCAGGGATACAATGACCTGGATCAGAGGGGTTGTGGCACAGAATGATCTGCTTCTGGATTTCATTTGGAAAGTAGAGCTGACAAGCTTTGCCCGTGCATTAGATATGCTCCAAGAAAAGTTTTCTGTGCTAACCTGAATTTGAACAGATATCTAAATGATACTAAGAACAGAGTATTACCAGCAGAGGAAATGGAAACAATGTGCAAAAACTTAATGAAGCAATAAGTTGTATTTTTGTTGAAGGAGTAAGAGGAAGGCTTTTATGGCCAGAGCATACTGGGGAAGGAGGGAGAGTGGAATCAGAAGTTTAAGCTAGGGCCTCAATTTAGGGCCTATAAAAAGTTTGAATTTTATGCTGACTGTGCTGGGAAACCATCACAGGGGGAAAAATCACATTGGCTATTGTGTGGTAAAGATTGTAGGAGGTGGGTATATTGGGCTTCAATTAGAAGTAACAAAATCTCAACTGGTTTATATATATTCTGTTATTACATAAAAGCAAGAAGGCCAGAGATGAGATGAATCTAGGGCTGGCTAATCTGCAATTAAGGGTGTACATCTTTGTAATTGAGAGGGAAAAACCTTTTCTAGAAGCCTGTAACTTCTCTAAAAAAATCTTTTCTAGAAGTACCTCAAATGACTCATCCCAACCTGGGAAAGGAAATAATAGGACCGTTGTGACTGGCTTTACAACACTGAGGAAGGATGGAAATAGGGAGACCTATTAGGAATATATTGTAGGAGTTCAGGGGCGAGATGAAGACTGGAAATAAGGTGTTAGGAGTAGTGATGTTTGGGGTGGGGTGGAGGGGGAAATTTAATATTGCACTGAAGTCTCCTATTACCTACTTGTTATGAACTGAATATTTTTTGCCTCTTCCCCTTCATTGATATGTTGAAGTTCCAATCCCCAATGTGACGGGTTTTTTGGAAGTAGGCCCTTTGGAAGGTAATTAGGTTATGAGAGTGAAGTCCTGGAGAAAGGATTAGTGCCTTTATAACAGCAGTTCTCAACCTATGGATTGCGACCCACAGGAACTGTATTAAAGGGCCGTGGCATTAGGAAGATTGAGAACCACTGCTTTATAAGAAGAGTCATGAGAGATGGTTCACGTGAGGAAACAGCAAAAAGATGATCATCTGGAAACGAGGAACCAAATCAGCCATCACTTTGATCTTAGACTTTCTAGCTTTCACAACTATGAGGAATAAATATCTGTTACTTAAGCCACCCAGTCAATGCTGTGTTTTTCATAGCAGCCTTCATGGACCAAGACAGTACCTTTCCTCTGTAAGAAGAATCTGTACTGTAAGAATGTCCTTGACAAAAGAGGAAACTTAATTCTTCCTATGCTAACTACTGGCATTTGTTGCGTAATACTGCCATTCAGGCTCAACTGGCACAGGTCCTATATTTTATAGTAAAGGTGATAAGTAAGTGTGTCACAGAGGGATGTTAAGCTTTGTTTATCAGTAGCATGCATCACATTTATAATTGTGATGAATGTTTTTGATTAATTCCTCAATCGGTATTTATTCCTGTTAGGATAATATCCATACATAATGGTTACACAAGAATGAAAAACCACTTTTTGTGCCCTAAAGGAATGTGTGTGCATAGTTTGCTTTTTAAAAACAATATATGATTAGCTAAGTAAGCTAGGAACTACTTATGATAAGGATAATAGTTTATCTAAGCAACAGACATGATATGTCCAGGAATGTTTAATAAAGTCAATGAATGGCAATATATGCTGTAGTATCATTTTATATACAATAAAGTCGTTTATTAAATACTATCTTAAGGATTTTTGATGATTTCTACCACCTTACTATAATATACTTAACATTTTTCCTCATTCACATTTTTAAATAAATTTATTTAAATAGAAAACTTTTGACCACAGATTATGGAAACCAAAGTAGCAACTTGCTAATAGAGGGTAACCATAAAAATAACGATTATAATAAAAAGTATGTTTCTACAACTCCAGTGTTACATTACAGGGGGGAAATTACATCTGACATTGGTCCCTAAAGGAAGGATTTAGAAAAGCAAGGAGGAAAGTTCTCCTCAGGAGGATAAGAGGTCTGAATAAAATGGAAGGGAAGAAAGTATGAATGTTTTCATGTAAGCTGTTTTGACTAGCAAGGACCAGCTGCTAATTCTTAGCTGCTGACCTTCCCTCAGTGATGGCACTTGGTACTGAAGTAACTGGGGTAATGTGAATTTGTAACATTTGGAAACTGAAAATCATAAACAGTTTGGCTGTTTGATAGTGGTTGCAAAGGTCCAATGTGACATACTCTTAAATTATAATTTTGCTGAACCTTAGCTTATCCATAGCTTATTTTCTTTCTTCACTAGAATTTTCTGTACAAGATACATATAGCTTAACTTATTATTAACTTAACCTTATTTACTCAATATTCGAGATTATGAAAGAGATTGAATTAGAAAAAAGTAAACTAGAATGTTGTGATGTTACACAGTAGTTACCAATAAAGGATTCTATGCTATAATTCCTGGTTTAATTTTTGTTGGGCCATTTGTTAAGTTATTATTAATTCATCTGAGGTAGTTTTGCCAGTAATTAGCTGTGTGACTTTGAATAAGTCAGATAATGTTTCTAGTTTCTTCATTTGTAAAAGGGTTAATAGTGTCTGCTTCAAATTGTCAGGTTTAAATGAGTTAATCATATGTAAAGTACATTAAATAGTGCTTCCTAATAAATGCTGTGTATTTGGTAATATTATTATTGTTTAATTGAAAGAACTATCTTTAATAAGTTTCTTTACATTTCCTAAGTCTCTACTTACTAAAAACCAAGGGATAAATGTCAGATCTTTATGGGCTTTTTAGAAAGATCTTTCCATAATTGGTCATATGACCTTGAAAACATCCCCAGCATCC
Organism: Galagoides demidoff; assembly: GCA_963574575.1. Classification (NCBI taxonomy): domain Eukaryota; kingdom Metazoa; phylum Chordata; class Mammalia; order Primates; family Galagidae; genus Galagoides; species Galagoides demidoff. The sequence continues at coordinate 3,422 of CAUYQV010109957.1, forward strand.
CCACACTTACAGGAACAAGATGCTATTTTGTTTATTCATTTTTTGTTAAAATGTTTGATTTGATTTGATGCTTATGGAAAGAGTAGCCATTTATTTTTCTTATTCTCAGTATCATCAGTTTACTATAATTGGCCAAATTATTTTCTCTTTTCAAATTGTGTTCATTTTTTTCTGAATCCCTAATTGTATGTTATATTAACCTTGATTTTATGAAAACCTGATTGAATAGTTGAAAGGCTAAAGGTAAAATAGGGACAGTCACAATTGAAAATATATTAACTAGTTTGATGTAAGTATGTCAAATTGTATAAAAAAATCAACACATTGTATCCCACATATACATAAATGTATTCATGATCTATGTGTATATGACTTAAGAAAATAAATAAATAAAAATTACCTATGGAATGCAATGTATACTATTCAGGTGACAGGTACACTAAAAGCCCAGATGTCGCCACTACATAATTTGTCTATGTCACAATAACCCACTTGTACCTCTTAAATTCTGTTGAAATAAAAAAATGTATGAAAGAAAAAGAATAGGTTTATATGGCTCTATATAATAATAAAAAGGTTTGGTCACTAGGTTGAGCTGCTTCCCCAATGTCTGCATCTGGAGCTAAAGAGAACTCTGAAAACAGAAGGATATGGGGTGGAGATCTTTTTATTAGGCAGTTTGACTTTTTAAAATGCTCAGTTTTTCTCTTGGCTTATGTAGTCACAACTGCTACTTTATATTGAAATGCCATATAAATGTGTTATTATTTTATAATATAAAATAGTTAAGCATACCTGTGAACTTCTCATATATTCTGCATAATTCTCATTATGCATATTGCTTAAGAATCAGTATTTTAATTTACCATAGATTGTTTACCCTAAACATCTTGTTCTGATAGCATGAAAATGATAAGGATTAAATCTACTTTAGTTCTACTGTAGTCATTGTTCTTGTATGTTGACCCTCTTGTAGCCCTAGACAAAATTTGAATATCTGGTTCTTACTCATACTTATTTTATTAAACAACACCTAACATAAAATTATGTGGTTGGTAAAAATGAATTAGGGTCTTAGGATTTTACCAAGAGGTGATATTTAATATTGAATGACATGTATTAAGACAAATGCTTTTTATATATAATTTATCTGGCATTGTAAATCCATTTATCTTGTGAGATACAGACCCCCCATTGTCAAATGAAGTATTCTGGAAAGGTTTGGAGTAAATAAATAATAAAACTACTTTGATATACAATCTAACAATATTAAATATTAAGACTTTCAGATGATTGATTTTAATACTTAATTAACTTATTTAAAGTCCATTGTAAACCTCTTGCGTTAGAGATTGATAGAATGTAAAGATGGAACTTTCTTTCCCGTTCTTTGTTTTCATTCTCACTTTTTTGCTTTCTTTCCTTTCTTCTTTCCTTCTTTTCCTCCCTTCTAATTAAGACTTTAGAACATCATTTCTAATCATCAAATTTGCCTTTAGCTACTAACCCTAAAAAATAAAAAAAATTTTTTTCTATCAATTTTATAGATAATATTCAGTGACCCTATCTTTTAATTATGAACATACAGCTTTTATCAAAGAAGCTCGCTTTTATAGCCAAAATGTCATATTTCAGATTAAATACCCATGATGATAAATACATACAGTCTATAATACATCCTTATTCATGCTGTATCCTCTCTCTCTTACATAATCAAATTCGGAAAGTACACCATCTTATATGCTTTTCTTATAGGAGAATTCTTTATGTAAAGTAATACTGCTCTGTCATTTCAGTGTCCAACTTTTAAGTTTACTGTCAGTCAGGAATTGAAATGAATGAAGTATGCCTATATGAGCTTTTCTGAATATGCACGTCTTTAGAAAGACACAAGTCAGAATGTTAATTCTATGTCTAAGTATTAGAGATACAGTGAAGGAATGAATATAAGCCAAAATATATGAAACTTTAGATTCAGAGGAAATAAACTCTTTTTCTAGAGGTTCTATTTATATGATGCCATTTAAAAGAGAAGATGTTGCTCAACTTTATCTGTACAATGCTAATAACTTGGAATTTTCACTTAGAGACTGCTTCTATTGCTATAGTTTAGATGGAAAATATTGTTTTGAAATTTTTAATGTGCTTTAAAACTGTTGTATGCTTTAGAATAGTTACCTTTTCATTAAATCTTACCTTTTTATTAACTGTTTGCACAAGACTTCCTTTCTTTCAGACGGATCACTTTTATCTTAACTAAGATTTAATACTGCAAGAGCCAGACTTGTGAAACCAGTACACCTGTCCTTTAGATTAGTCTTAGATTTTTAATGGGAATTTTAGCTTAATTTATCAACTCCTGCCATCAGATCAGTAAAACCATGTTGTTAAATTATTTTTTAGTTTTCTGATTTTGAGTTCATGTAAAGCAGGAATAATTATTATTTATAATAAATATAGCAAAGGAAGGTAGTGCTGTGGAAGGAATATTGCAGTGCTTTCTAATATAGAAGAAATGAGATTTGTTTACTTATTTTTAAAAAATGTTCAGGTATATTTTTATCAGTCAGGGAAACTTTAGGGACACCTAGGCATGATTTAAGAGAACATCTCCAAATTATGGATTTAAGTAGTCATTTACTTACACACATGTTTTTGATCTTAATATATATTTTTCTCTATATATTTAGCTTTTATATAGAGAAGATTAAAGCATGTTAAGAATGGAAGTTGGAGTTTGTAAAAAAATTAAAAATGTAATGGCCCATTGTCAGATTTAAAATGTTAATACTATTTTGACTTTTACAGTGGTTGTTTAAAAAGTTTTCAGGCCAGGAAATAAAAATCTTCCTAAATTTTTATTTGAATGTTCATCAGATATTTTCCTACAGGCAACTATTTATAGGTTAAAAAAAAAAGTTCATAATAACGATTAAAATAAATGTAGACACAATTTGTTAAAGACTTTATATATTCTGCTTTGTATATTAATCAAATATTTTTGCTTGGTGTATTTATGAAACACAAATTGGGAAATTCTTAAGAACATTATTTTCTATTGAAAAGCAACATTATATTGTGATTATCACACTAGTATTAAACCAACACACTTTTAAATATATTTTTTTAGATTCTAGAGAGCTGAAATAGCTCTTTATATTTAAGACAAACTTCAAAACCTAAAGCAGCATCTTCCTGATAAGTTATGTTCAAATTAGATTATTAAATTCATAATTAAAAGAAAACTAAGAACATTGCCCATACTTTTTCTTTAACAGATTGTTTGAAAATGACTCATTATTACCAGTCAGCAGGTTAGCATTATTTAATTATAAAAGCTGTCAGTGACTGTTTCAGGCTAAAGGCATAGTAAATTAAAGTATAGTAGATCCCTAATTATATACAATAGTTGTTGAATGAGTTATTTGGTTAATTTTGTATTTTAGTTTTTGGTATTACCATAGACATAAGTTCTAAAGAATTGTAATTAAAACTATTATAAATTAACTGAATCACTCTTGAAGTTAACTTTCTCTAAGAAATCTAAAAGACCTGATATATTTTCTAGCACTTTAAATGAATATATAATCATCATTGTGGGCTATTTTATTTTAGCTATATAATTACTGATTTTTTAGATCTACCTTTTTAAAGCAAACTTTGATATCAGATTGCCTGTCATTTATTTTTCATATAGTTTAAATAAAATACATTTTTAATATGTTATGTTATGAACAGACTTGACACATAATCTCTATATTTGCTCTATATTTGTATTATTTGTATATTTTAGATATGTGAAGCCCATAACAGTGAAAGTATACTGAAAAAATAAGAAATTAAGTTAATGAGATCAAGAATATATAGCTTAGAACATTAAAAAAATTTAAGGAAATCTAGCAGGTAGAGTAGATCTTTTCAAATATTTATTTTTTATTTTTACTTTTTTAAGAAATAAGGTCTTGTTGTATCGCCTAGCTTGGTTGGTCTTGAGGTGCAAGTGATCCTAGCACCTCAGATTCTCTCCTTTGGTGTTAGGCTTATAACAACAAGATTATATTAATAACCATTTTGAAGATTTCCTCCTCAATGCCTATTTCTTTTAAATTGTTTCAAATTAAACAAGGAATTTTAAATTAAATTATTATGAGGCATGGTGGCTCACATCTGTAATCCCAGCACTCTATAAGATCAAGACAGGAGGATCACTTGAGCTCAGGAGTTTCAGACCAGCCTGAGCTAGAACAAGACCCCATCTTTCCAAAAAATAGAAAGTTGGGCATGTGACCAAGTGATTCTCCTGCCTCCAGAGGCAGAAACCCTAACATTGCTATATAAGTAGAAATATGTAAGTGCATAAAAATGAAATAGTTACTTACGTCACAAAAATGCCATACAGTTTGAAGATGGACACCTTTTAAGAAAAATATAGCATGCTTATAAATCATAGTGACAATTATAACAATAAATTCCACAAAACATAATAAAATATTTTAGACAAATATGTGCAGTCTTTAGTAATCTCCTTCGTTAACAAGCAGAGGCAATATAAAATTTGACTACCTCGTTGGTTTAAAACTAAAAAGAGGAACTATCCATTGTAACAAGAATCCAGGGGAAATGAACTTGTTATGTTATGGACAGACTTACCACATAATCTCTATATATTTTTTTACGTTCCAGGTAGTTACTTTTGGTGACATTGTCCATTCCCACCATGTATCATTCCTTATCTGAAACTAGACATCCTCTGCAGCCTGAAGAACAAGAAGTAGGCATTGACCCTTTGTCCAGTTACTCTAACAAGTCTGCAGGTGAGTTTTATTTGTATATGCTCTTTGCAGGTCCTAGGAATCTAGAGGAAGCCCAGTTAACTCTGTCTACCTTCTATGTGTAATTCTCTTGATGAAACCCAGAAGGACAATTTTAAGAACATGGCTCAGGGACGTAGAGAGCACTCTTGACTTAATGAATACTACAAAAAGTCAGCTTTCAATTATTGACAGAAGCATTAGCCAAATGTTGAATGCACTACCATTCTTAAAAAAAAAAAAAACATAAACTAAACAATGATATCAGCATAACAATGTTAGAATGCAAAAATTGAAAAAAGAAAAAAGAAGAATGTTAAAATGCAAAGGGGACTTTGTCAAATATCTTTTTAAAAAATCCTAAGCTTTGGTGGTGATTTTGCAGGGATTTTGTCTTCTTCAGTTAGTGTCATTTATTCCAGGACAAAAAAACTTACCTGATTCATGATCATCTTTTTCTTAAAAAAAAATTGAAATTTGTGTCTTATTCTTAAAGATCTATATGTTGAAATTAAATGGTAGACTGTTAAAAGGATAGACTATATTCAGGTCCTGTGCTATTAAAATTTATCAAATGTATGCATCTGAATCTGCATTATTTTCTCAGTGTTTATGTAATAATAGTAATAACAGAAGTTTTTAGAAGGAGGCAATGAATTTTTGAAAATTCTTGAAGCCTTATTCTTATGTAATTCACTAAGTATTTGATAAAGTTCACTACTTATAGTTCGTACTTACGAAATCCATATATTAGGATTGTGAGATCTATTTTAAAATATCATAAATTATTCACAGTAGTTCATATTTTTTTTACTTCAGATAAAATTATTTTTTCTGTCTATATCGATGTCAAGGTCTGCCTTAACTCATGTTCTGAGAATTAAGAAAAATAATTGATTGCTCCTTAACGTGACAGTTTCTTTAGAACATGAGCTCTTTACCTTGTAGAGTGTGTGTTGCTTTTTGTGCATCTTTATTATCTTCTCCATCATACAAATGCTGTTGTTTTTAATGAACAAAGGGGAATTTGTCCTACAACTTATTTTTTCTGATTTTGTTTGTTTGTTATTGTATAAGGACTCAACAAGGCTGCTGTTTAAGATTTTGATAATATGAAAATTAATAGTGTCCATTTCAATTTCAGTATTTTAGTATTTCAGTGGTAAGCATAATAGCTTTCTTGGTGTTATTTTTTTCTTAAATGTAATACCTATAAGAAGCACTCAGTTAAATAAGTCAAATTATTTTGCAAGTATTTCTAGAAGTATGAATATATATTTGTTTTATAAGTATATAAAGTAGTTTAACCAAGAATTTTTAGACTATTTCTGGTTTATATGCTTACTTGACACCATAGCTAGTTGTTGTTTACTCTGGTCTATTTCATTAAATATTGAATTTTTTTTTAACCTGGTTAAAAAAATTTTTAATTAATTTTATCCCTTATTGTTTGCAGGAATGAGTAGTTACCTTTACTGAAAAGGCTTTTCGTTTATATCCTAGCCTAACATTTCTATGACATACTAAGTTATTAGGACTGAATTGATGTTTAAAAGTGCCATTAATTCATTTACCCCAAATGTTCATTAACAATGTAAATGTATGCTGATGTTCTATGAGACAAGGAAGTGACTAATGACTCTTCCAACTAACAACACTTAAAATGAATAGAAACTTTAGATAGCTAATCTTGAAGTAATCAAGACCCTCATTCAGCTTGGCATCTCTGTATGCTCTAAAACAGCTGTCAACTGTTAAAAATATATACAAAACACACATACGCACAAGCACATGCAGAAAGAAAGATATGTAAATATCTAGTTGTTCAAAGCCATAAAGGTTACTAACCATAGTGGGTTTTATGCATTGTATATGTAAATATTTTATATAAAGCTTCTATTTCTTCTTTTTAGATTTTGTTTTTGCAGAAAAACGTGTTGCATTTTAGTGAGGTTGTCATATTTACTTAAAGAATCATCACCTTTCTTATATGTTTGTTTTAGTATATGTCTTCCATGGGGCTTCTTCAAATATTTGGGAGGCTGTGATACATTTCTGTCACAGTCTTTAGGGAATGTCTGGCTATCGAATGACTCATTTTCTAAGTAGTTAAATACTACACTTAACATCAGTTGTTTGGGTATAGCTGTCATGTATAATTTTTAAAAATCCTGCCAGAGATTCTGTTAGTAAACAAAATATCTTTAATTTCTCAAATCTAAATTTTAATATAAAGAAATAGTACTCTGAGAATTCTGGAAAAGATGTGTAAAAATGCCCCAGATAATGGGAATAGAGAGAAAAGAACTGCATAAGAACTACATATTATTATTTTGTTTTGTTTTGTTGTTATGGATGGTTTAGGAAAGTAGATAAGGGGAGAAAAAAAGAACTATCTGGTTATATACACCTAAAGTCTTAGGAAAGTTATCCATGTGAATTAGACTTTTAACTGAATGTTTTTTTTTTTTTCAAACAGAGAACAGCATAGAAAATATGTATGACCTTTGTTCTATGCCCTATTAAGTTTGGTCATATACATAAACTACCATCTTCAATTTCAAGATCTTTGATCAGAGGTTTAATAACTGGCAAGTTATCTATAATTTAATTGAAAGCAAAAAAAGCTAAAGTGTTTGTTAGACTATTTATGATTGTCTGTTTTTAACATGTATCAGTTACATGGAAAGGTAATCATTTTATTTTTAAATTAAAATAACAATATCAAAATTTGTGGAGACTTAACCTATTATTAAATAATATTGTTGGAATGACTAGTTGCTTTCTTAAGCTTATGGGAGAATGGAATGTTGCTGATGATAAGAGGAATTTTCTTCTATTAGGTCTCTTTTGAGAATAGCATTCTGTTACATATTATTAATACCATAATATTTACCTTCTGACCTATAGCCTTTATGCTATTCAGATAATTATTCAGCTATCTTTACCTTTAATATATGTCTCAAAGCTTTCTTTCTGTCTTCATTTATAACAGTAGTTCTCAACCTGTGGGTCATGACTATATTAAAGAGCCGTGGCATTAGGAAGGTTGAGAACCACTGATTTATAAAATACTGATATTTAGCAAACTACTTTAAAAAAAATCCAAGATATACAGAACCTACCAGGTCCCTTTTTTGCCTCCCGTAATTTTTTTTTTTTTTTTTTTTTTTGCCAGGGCTGGGTTTGAACCCAGCACCTCTGGCATATGGTGGCGCCCTACTCCTTTGAGCCACAGGTGCTGCCCCTCCTGTAATTTTTTTTGTCCTAAATATTCTTAAGGTTTTAGCACTTGATGGAATATCCTGGCTTTAGTGATGAAGAAAATAATAATTTAAAATAGTGACTGAAGTTTGTTATGATAAAATGATGTTGTCATATTGTGATTTTAAGTGTTTTTACATATATATACACACATACACATACAAACCTAATGTGCATATTGTGAGGGTATATAACATGCCCCCCTGGGTGAAGCATGTATGTATATATATAGTAGAGGTGGATTTAGATTTCAGTAAAAAATGGTTTTGTTCTGCTTAAGATGCTTGGCCAAAGTATAGGATGCTGCTGGAAGCACTTTAACCTTGCCCTGGTCGTATTAGTTCTAGTCATCTTAGGGAAGAAAAAAATCTTTTATTTCCTTCCCTGGCTTACAACTCTTCAGTGATTTCTCATTGCACTAATAATGAAATTGACCCTCTTGACTGTGATGTGTGTCTAGCCTTGTTCAGATTAAGCCAGTTCTAGATTCTATGTCTTCCCATATGTGGTTATCTTGACATATTCTCAGTCCCTTCAGAGCATTCAACATGATATTCAATCCTATGATAATTTGTTTTCTTTTTTTTTTAACTTTATTCAAATTAATATGAGGGTACAATATTTAGGTTACATTGTTCTCACTTCCAGGGTAAAGTTCCATTTGTAGAAGAGCCCCTCACCCAGGGATCGTGTTACACACCTTCACAGTGTGTACAATGCCCTCCCTCCTTCTGCCATGTGTCCTCCCTCCTCCTCCTTCCTACTTCCCTCTACCCCTGAACTGGACTATAATAGTGTTTTATTGTTCTTAGGAACATGTAACTGTTTACATATTGATTTCATATTAGTATGGAGTATTTTGGATATTTATTTTTCCATTCTTCTGATACTTTATTAAGAAGAATGTATTTCAACTCCATCCAGGTAAATGTAAAAAATGTAAAGTCTCTATCTTTTTTAATGGCTGAATAATATTCCATGGTATACATATACCACAGTTAGTTAAGCTATTCATGGGTTGAAGGGCACTTAGGTTACTTCCACAACTTAGCAATTATGAATTGAGCCACAATAAACATTCTAGTGTAAAATGTCTTTGTGGTAAAATGATTTTTGTTCTTCTGGGTAAATACCTACTAATGGGATTGCAGGAGCAAATAGAAGGTCTACTTTTAGATCTTTGAGGATTCTCCATACTTCTCTCCAAAAGGGCTGTACTAATTTGCAATCCCACCAGCAGTGTAGAAGTGTTCCCTTCTCTCTACATCCACACCAGCATCTGGTGTTTTGGGACTTTGTGGTGTTGGCTTAATCTTGCTGGGGTTAGGTGATCTCTTAGAGTTTGATATGCATTTCTGTGATGATTAAAGACAATGAGCATTTTTTAAATATGTTTCTTGGCCATTCATCTGTCATGATTGGAGAAGTTTCTGTTCAAATCTCTTGCCCACTTATAGAGAGGGTTATTTGCACTTTTCTTATTGTTTACTCTAAGTTCTCTGTAGATTCTAGTTATTAGGCTTTTGTCAGACTCATACATAACATGCAAAAATTTTCTCCCATTCTGAAAGCTGTCTGTTTGCTTTGTTTGTGGCATTCTTAGCTGTGCAAAAGCTTTTTACTTGATCAAGTCCCAGTTATTTATTTTTGGTGTTGCTGTAATTGCTAGGGAGTGTGGGGTCTTCCTCATAAAGTTTTTTCCTCAGGCCAGTATCTTAAATAGTTTTCTCCAAACTCTCTTCTATAATTTTTATTGTTTCATGTCTTAAATTTAAATCTTTTATCCAACTAGAATCAATTTTTGTCAATGGTGAGAGGTACAAATCTACATTCAGTCTTCTACATGTGGATAACCAGTTTTCCCAGCACCATTTGCTAAATAAAGATTCTTTTCCCCATTGCATGTTTTTGTTAGACTTAACAAAGATTAAATGACGATAGGTGGCTGGGTTAATCTCTAGATTCTCTATCGTATTCTGTAGATCTATGTCTCCGTTTTTGTGCCAGTACCATGCCATTGTGATCACTATAGCCTTGTAATATAACCTGTAGTTTGACAACGTGATGCCTCCAGATTTGTTTTTATTTCTAAGAACTATATTTGCTATTTGGGGTTTTTTCTAGTTCCATAAGAGTTGAAGTACTATTTTTTCAAGATCCTTAAAGTATGACATTCATGCTTTGATGAGGATTGCATTATTGTTTTGGGTAGTGTGGACATTTTAACAATGTTGATTCTTCCCAGCCATGAGCATGGTATGTTCTTCCATTTGTTGACATCTGCTATTTCCTTTCTCAGAGTTTCATAATTCTCTCTATAGATATCTTTCATGTCTTTTGTTAGATATATTCCTAGGTATTTCATCTTCTTTGGTGTTATTGTAAAAGAAATAGAGTCTTTGATTTTGTTCTTGGCTTGACAGTTGTTGGTATACACAAAGGTTACTGATTTGTGGGTATTGATTTTGCAATCTGAGAGGCAACTTCTAAGTGCTTTGATCATCAACTTCTAAGTGCTTTGTAGTTGAGTCCCTGGGGTTTTCTGGGTATAAGATAATATCATTTGCAAAGAGGGAGAATTTGACTTCTTCTACCTCCATTTGGATTCTTTTGATTTCTTTCTCTTGCCTGATTACAATGGCGAGGACTTCCAACACTATGTTAAAGCAGTGGAGACAGTGGGCATCCTTGTCTGTTTCCAGATTTGAGTGGGAAAACTTTCAGTTTTACTCCATTCAATATGATATGGGCTGCGGGTTTGCTGTAGATAGCCTCTATCAGCCTAAGGAATGTTTCTTCTAAGCCTGTTTTCTTGAGTGTTTTTATCATGAAGGGATGCTGTGTATTGCCAGAAGCTTTTTGTGCATCAATTGAAAGAATTATATGGTTTTTGTTTTTGATTCTATTTATGTGGTGAATTGTATTTATAGATTTGCATATGTTGAACCAAACTTGTATCCCTGGGATAAAACCCACATGATGATGGTGTATAACCTTTTTAATGTGTTGTTGTATTCTGTTTGCTGATATATTGTTAAATATTTTTGCATCAATATTCATTAATGATATTGATGTATAGTTTCCAAAATATAGAGAAAGAAGGACTCTTCTTCAACACATTCTACTAAGCAAATATCACCCTGATCCCCCAAACCGGGAAAGGACCCAACAAAAACAGAAAATGATAATTTGTTTTCTTGTTTATTGTTTATCTCCTGGTCAAGTGTAAGCTTTCTGAGGGCATGAACTACATTGGAACCATTTGTATACCTAATACCTGTTCTTGGGCACCACTCAGTAAGTAACTAATGAATAAGAGAACTATGTTTTACTGGTTTGAGCACCTCCACTTGTATTAATAATCACTGAATGTATCTTTCCTGCATATACCTTTCTTCCTCCTATCTTAAGTTATAATGTGTAAAATCTGTTTTATTGTCCCTGATTATTCTAGCACTTGAATTTTTCTTCTTCTATAGCTTCAAAAGTCACTTTACTCTCCTGTGTGATTCTCTTTAACCCTCTTTGGTTTTGTTGACCCTTCCTCTTTTGAAGTTCCTCTCAAAATTCACCCTCTTTTCATACTTTATTTGTGACCCATTACAACATTTCCATGAGGACCAAGTGAAGAGAGTATTTTGGTAAATAAATATCAAGTAATGATGTGCTAATTAACTCATATCGATAATTACTTTGCAAGGGAAAACTATGGAAATAAATGATTACTTTTCAAATTTTTGGCCATATTTGGGAGTATAAACAACATGTAGCATGCTTACATTTAAAATACATGTTTAATATATGTAGCTCTTAATGAAAATTTTGTGGGGGAATCCAAATTGAACTGTAGTAGGGTGGATCAGGGAAGATGTGAGTGATAGCTATCTAAAGATGTGAGTGATGAGAAGCTGTTAGTCAGATGATTGAGTAATGAGTATGTGCAGTGAGATTGCCCTTGGCTAAACATAAGGAATCTCAGTTTAGGAAGAGGTTAGAGTTCCAAAGAGGAGACTGAAGACAGTAACCATGAAGCTATTTTATTATACCAAGAACTGTGAGTCATTCTGTGCAGGAATCTTACAGCCAGATCCACATTTTAGGAACATTTTTCTGGCTACAGTAGAATGAATAAACTACAGTGATGGTGAAAGACAGGAAGCAGAGCAATCACTTCAGAAGCTGTTGAAATGATTGTGAGAATTGGAAAGTTGTAATGGAATTAGAGACATGTAGACGCATTTGAGAGGCGTTTAGGAGGTGGAATTAACAGTATTGATATTTGACTGGATTTAGGGCAGTGGTAGGGAGGAAGTTTGAAGTGACATACAGTTTTCTGAGTTGGCCTGTTATTGAGATAAAGAAATCTAGAGAGGGAACTTTGTGTGGTGTAGGTGGGATGTAGGGTAGCAGAGAAGATTGGAAAGTTCAATTTCAGATGTGAGTTAGAAGTACCTTATGATATTGAAATGATACCCCAAAGATTTTGATGTGTGGGTCTGAAACTTAGAGTTGAAGCCTAGGTATGGAAGTCAAAACGATGGGAATGGTTGTGATAACCTCATAACTCTGTGTAGCATGAGTAGGACCAATACTTAAGGAAAGTTTTAAAGGCCTTGCTTGCAACAGAAGAGAATCCTGCACAACAAATTAGAAAGGAGGGGCTGGAGGAATAGAAGGAGAACCAGGAGAGTATAGAATCAAAGAAGCTAAGATATGAAGGAGAGAGTGAGCAGAACTGCCAGAGGTTAGCTGAAAGTTAATATAATAGAAGCATTCAGTAGACAAAATCTTTGGGACTGTCATCTCAAGAATCCATTCTCAAGTACTCTGTATATTTTACATATACTAGCCACGAGTTTTATACTAGATTGGCATGAGGAACAGAGGGCAAAGGTAGAGTAATACTTGTAAGAGTAAAAATCAATGGCTGAGGAGTCCTAGGGTCTTCAGAATTATATTGGAAATGCAGTGTAGAGCAAAAATGGAGGAATTTTATAGACAAGAAGAATGGCATTATCTTTATTTACTAATAGGTAAAGAAAAGAAGGTGTTATGGTGCAATAAATTCATTGGTTTGATGGCAGAGTTGAATGGCTATCACTGATGATTTGTTCTCTTTCTTGGAAAATTAGAGTGATTTTATTTGGTGAGAGTGGAACATTTGAAAATTTGTAGGGGACAAAGTGAGTTGATAAAGAAGACATAACCTTGGAGTCAAGTTGAGATTGGAAATAATATTTAAGGTGATTCCAGCTTGTAATATGTGTGATTATGTCTGGCAGCATTCAGCAGCCAAGATTTAGCCACAAAGAAAAATATGCAGGAATTTTGGTAGGGACATATAAAAGATAGACATTAGGCATGGAAGTTGGTGGTTGAAGACTTCATTGATAGGTTGAGAATATGAGAAAGTTTGCTAAATTGAAAGAGGGCTCCCAGAGGGCAGAACAGAAAATTTTAGAAGAGTTGGAGTCAGGGGAGATAGAACAGAGTAGTATGGTGATGGGAAGTACTATAGGGGATATGGAACAGGAGAGCTAAAGTTTTGCTTATTGTCTGAAAGTGACAGGGATAGTGAGGGTAGAAGTAGACTTTTCATGTGATTCTCTCTCTCTTTCTCTCTTTTTTAAAGAGACCGAGTCTAATTCAGTCATCCAGGCTGGAGTGCAATGGTATGATCCTACCTAGCTCATTGCAGTTTCAAACTTCTAGATTCTAGTGATCTTCTTGCCTCAACCCTCATGAGGAGTTGGGACTACAGATATGTGCCACCATGCCCAGCTAATTTTTAAAATTTTTTGTAGAGATGTGCCTTGTTGATCTCAAAGTCTTGGCCTCAAGCATTCCTCCACTTTGGCCTCCCAGTTTTTGGGATTACAGATATGAACTAGCACATTAGCCCACAGTGATTCTTGATAACCTAAGATGTTGTATATTTTATATTAAATGTACCTTTAATATATGTTCTAAATCTCCCCCAAAGTAATATGGTCTTTTATCATATCTCTTATTACTTCTTATAATAAAAGCATTAATTTAATGAAACATTTGTTTAGTTGCCACCAATAGGCCAGCTCAGTACCCTCATTCATTCTGTATAATAACTTGGATCTATATTGATTTGGATAGTTTTTGAAGTCTCTTTAAAAAAAATTTCCCCGAGATACCAAGGAAAAGGAACTTTAGGTAGATGAAAAACTGTAAGTTAGGGTATAAAGTTATGAATGGAAGAGTAGAGCTTTATTGAATGAAGATAAAGATCATTGAACAAATAGCAAAGTCACTTTAAGTTCTTAAACACAGTAACAAAGAAAAACAAAGATGGTTTTAAAAGATGTCTCTTTAAATATAGATTTTATCAAGTGGGATGACAATAGGATGGAGGGACATCAGAGAGCGAACATACCATGCCCATTTCCTCTGAATTAAATTGTTCAAAAGTCAGTTGGATATGAGAGACTTCAGTTTAAAAGAGCCTGAGATAGAGATCTGCGAGTCATTATTCAGAAATGTTAGTTCAAAGTTTGAGACATAAAAAATACAGAGAAAAAGGAAAGACAGAGATAAGAATTGATGTTTCTCCCCATGATGAGAAATGGGTAGAAGAAGCAGAATTGAAAAAAAAATACTTAATCAATGCAATTGTAACCTAATCATATGTACCCTTATATTAATCCAAAAAATTTTTTAAAAGATTTAAAAAATTGGAAGAGTAATCAAAGTAGGAGAAAGAATACCAAAATTATATAAGTCACAGATAGGAGAGCTTCCAGAAGGTCTGAAGTGAGTAGTGTTTCAAATTTTGTGTAAGTTAAAGAGAGTATACAAGGAAGGAAATATATGATTTGGTGATTGATCATCTGTAACTAGTGGTTTAGCCATTTTCAAGATACCATTAATTCCCTTGAGTGGATGGAAGAAAAGGAAGTGAATCCAAAATCTGATTCAGAATTCACTCAAAGAGATAAATACCAAAGATAAACATTTAAGTGATGAAGAAGGTTCTACTTAGTCCTTAATTTTAGATTTGCGTAATTGTATGTGTATTTTATATATCTGTATTCTCCCAGTAAGTTGAGAATGTCACTGTTGGTAAAATCTAAGCCCTTAAAATTTGGGGAAAACAAGTTTCTAGTCTCAATTAAAATCCTTTTTTTTTTCTCATGGTATTGTCCATTTTTTTTATTAATTAACTCTGCTTAGTTTTATTGCAAACCTTTTCTTGGTGTGGCAGTTACCTGTAGTTACTGGAAGAAATGCGCTTCCTTTTTTTTTTTTTTTTTTATTTGCAGTTTTTGGCTGGGGCTGGATTTGAACCCTTCAACTCTGGCATACGGGGCTGGCGCCCTACTCCTTTGAGTCACAGGCGCCACTCGAAGAGATGGGCTTCTTTAGAGTTACTTTAAAATGGGATTTTTGTGAAGAGTCATTAAATCACTTAATAAATACCTTGGTATTATTTGTTCCAGTGTCCTACGAGCAAAAGAAACCTCACTGCTGACCAGACAGAGAAATAGTAGCTTTGGCATATCCTTGACTATGTGTCCCCCTTGGAAAAATTTGCGATATCCATATCTTAAGATATTTTCCCCACTGTGCTCAGCCAGCCTTTAGAATTCCTTGACCCCCAAATGTGTGAGGTTGTTAGATGGTGGTTTTAGTTGCTTCGTTTTGGTATAACTAGAGCAGACATAGGTAATTTTGAGTCATGGTTTTACCTTATGGCTTGAAACACATAACAAAGCAAAACAATTTAGATGAAATGAACAATGGTGGATTTTTTTTTAATCTAAGAATTTTATTACTTTTCTTTTGCTGATTCATTAGTGGGGCCAAAAATGATAGGTTTTGGAATGTTTTAAATAATGAAACACCCAGCTTTCAGCTCACGTGGCTTAGGAAAGTGTCACCTGACTTCTCACGTTTTACAGTTCTTATTTATTCATGTACACATTAAAACTGATTTCTTTCCCATGGCTTGTAATGAAATGAATAATTAGTTTCTTAACATGTATAATTCTCCACTTCCTCCGCAATTTAAAACCATATAGTTCAATTAAAGATTATATTCTTTCTTTCATTGATATTATCTAATTGGAAGGAAGAATTAAATGTCCAGGGAGTATGAGGAGAATGCAAGAAAAACAATTAAACTACTCTAGGAAAACACTGTAGTGCCTCCTCAGTTACGC
This sequence comes from Galagoides demidoff, assembly GCA_963574575.1. Taxonomy (NCBI): domain Eukaryota; kingdom Metazoa; phylum Chordata; class Mammalia; order Primates; family Galagidae; genus Galagoides; species Galagoides demidoff. Next base: position 19,689 of record CAUYQV010109957.1, read on the forward strand.
CACTATATCTATCCCCCCAATCCAAGCGAAAGTTCTCAAAGAGCTGTTTTTCTCAAGTTCAAGTCTTTTTTTTTTTTGAGACAGAGCCTCAAGCTATCCCCCTGGGTAGAGTGCTATGGCATCACAGCTCACAGCAACCTCCAATTCCTGGGCTCAAGCAAGTCTCCTGCCTCAGCCACCCAAGTAGCTGGGACCACAGGTGCCCGCCACAATGCCTGGCTATTTTTTGGTTGTAGCCATCATTGTTGTTTTGGCGGGCCCGGGCTGGATTCGAACCTGCCACTTTAGGTGTATGTGGCTAGCGCCTTAGCCACTTGAGCCACAGGCTCCGAGCCTCAAGTTCAAGTCTTAAAAGATTATTTCTCTACTTTGCTGTGCAATAGTCAGCTATATGCATAAAAAGTCCAGGAGTATTTTTTTTAATATAGTTGATATATTTTTGTAGGATTTTCTTTATTTACATCTAGTTTCTTTTTTAAAAATTTATTACCATTAAGGTCGGGCACAGTGGCTCACTCCTGTAATCCTAGTACTCTGGGAGGCCACGCCAGGCGGGTTGCCTGAATTCACAGGTTTGAGACCAGCCTGAGCAAGAGTGAGACCCTGTCTCTAAAAATAGCTGGCACTCTACCAAGGGCAACAAAGTGAGACTCTGTGTCAAAAACAAAAAAAACCTACCTTTAGATTTGGCTATTCATAAATTTTCTTATGTACCTACATAAGGACCCATCATGTATTTTTCTCTTTAGGAGATTTTTGAAAATTGTTATGTATGAATATTTTTGAATAGTGAAGATAAAGTACTCAACTTATGTACAGAGTTCTAATCTATGTTGCATTTGTGATACATCTATTTTAACATATTGTAGCAGTTTAGAAATTATATGTGATTTCTGTACAAAGAGACTATCGGTTTTGTTGTGGTATTTGTATTATTTCAGTAATTGTCACTCTTTAAGTTTTAAAATGTAGGTTTTTCTGTGATTATTCTCTAATCTTGTTCTTTTCTAAAAAATGGCTTTACCAAAATATTTGATAACCCTATCAATATATCATTAAGCTCAAGTATTTTTTATTCTTACCTTGCATCTCATGAGAATTGAAAACAAGTCAATTTGCCATCACTGTGTTTTTGCTGAAGTGGGGGTTTCCTTTGTTTATCAAATAGTTTTTTTGACAATATGAAATCATTTTTCATCCCATAGTAGTATTCAATTCTGGAGTTTGTATTGTTTCTTAAATTTCCTATGAAAGAATCCCATATGAAGAATATAGCAAAACACAAGAGAAGAAATAGCATAAGGGAAAGAAATATTATGTGAACTTCAAGCTGTTTTATTTTCACATTTTAGGAAAATGTGAGTATTTTAAACAGAAGAAATTAAGAAGATAATCACAAAAATTATATTTCAGGTTACTTTATTTAAACGGTCATTTTCTTTTTTAAAATTACCAGTATTAAAAGTATAATTTCCTTTCTTTGGAAATGATCTGATATTTTACCAGTTGTTAATTATTATTTATAGATTATGGTGATTGCTTTGTCTTGAACTTATAAATATCTTTAATATTAGGGAGGGAAAAAAATCCCAGCTAGCTTTGACTTATCAACAGATAAATAGTGAGAATTTATCTTGCTCAAGTCAGAGATGAGGCAATGCTTGGACCAAATAACCTTTTATATTATAGGATTATATGTACTTAAAAAATAATTTTCCTAATTCTCTTACCCTTTCTTTCTTCTTCTTCCAAATTTAGAAAGATTTTAACTATAGTTGACTCACTTGCATTTCTATTTAGTGAAAATTTTAATAGAATATGACTGATTTTGACTAAGCTTAGAACACTGCTATTAGTCTCTATCTTTAATTGGACTTGTGAATAGATTTCTTTTATTGAACAGTAGATTTTCAATCAGAAAGGTTGACATGATTGTCATGAACTTTAGGTAATAATAAATGAAAAGAATTCATGGAGGTACATGTATTTTATTTCACAGAATATGGGCTTCAGGACACAGACCTGATATTTGTTGATTCATGCAAAAGTATTTGTTGATATCCAGTATATGGGGATAGAATATTGAACAAGTAGACCACTTGCTTTCTGTCATGGAATTCACATTTTAACATGAGAGAGACAAAAAAAATTGAAAATAACTACAGAAATAAAACAAATCAGAGAAAGATAAATGCTCTGCAAAGAATGAAAATACATGCTGTTTCAATGAATGTGGCTAGGTGAGTGTTTTAGATTTTCAGGAAAGTTCTTGAGGTGATACTTCAGCTAAATGTGAATGACAGGCAAAAAGGAGGTAGGCATGCGAAGGTGGTTGGTGGGGCAGGGGGAGAAAAACCAGTTTAAAAAAAGAAGAGTTCGTAAGGAATGTCAGTATGATAAGGAGGTAGGAATAGGATTGTCATATTCAAAGAAATGAAGGAAGTCATTGTGGCTGGGGCACCATAGGTGACAGGGGAATGACACAGGATGGAATTAGGAAGGGGCTGGGTATGAGGTCTTTGTAAATCAGGCGGAGTATAGATTTTATTCTGAAGACTGAGAATTATTGAATAAACTGTATTATTATCTCTGCTCAATTCCTAAGACTCTTCTCAAGAACAGGGATCATAACTTTTTTAATATGTGTTCTTATGACTTTGTGGTAAGTATTTAATAGTAATACTTTACTCATAGAGCCAAAGTATTTTTAAAATTTTTTTTCAATTTGTAGTCCTCTACACCAATATTTTCCCCCATTCTCAACATTTTAACAATTGAATGGTGAAGTAATTCCAACTTAATCTGAAATAAAAGGAAACCCTAAAATTTTCCATTGAAAATTTTTTTCATATGAAAATTTTTCCACATGAAATTCTTCTTTATGATTTATTTTATACCATGCTACCAATATTCAGATAGTAATAGTATATGTAGATCTTTTCGTTAACCCATTGTGTGTGCGTGTATGTGTATGTATGTGTTCAAATTTTATTTGTTGGGAAGGCATGCAAATTTCCCTCTGCTGATGTAATGGAAAATTTGTTCCTCTAGGACATATTAGAACAATGTGTTTAATGCTCTTCAATTTAATTTTCTGGTATCACAATTAATACAATTAGGGTCACTTGAAATGAAACTGTTAACAAATTGAGTAATTTACTTTAACAATGTCAATGTGTTCTCACAATTACATTTGCTTTAATTAGTGTACAAGCTATTATTTAATAGCCTACCTCACATAGAAAAAATGTAATAATGCATTCTTGACTCCATGTAAAAGAAAGAAACTTTTAATGGACTGAATGGTGTTGTGGAAGAGCTGTTAGCTATAAAGTGATAGAGGAGAAAGTAGAAAGTCAGAAAGCAAAGCTTGCAAGAATGTAAATGACACATTCTTGGTATTTTTCTTGGTACTTAGCAATACGTGGAAAATAAGTACTATTGCATAAATAATATTGGAAACTCTTAATGGTAGTTGGGGTAGAGAACAAAGTTCCTTGACTTTTAATCTTTTTTTTTTTTTTTTTTTTTGAGGCAGAGTATCAGTTTGTCACCCTTGATAGAGTGCTATGGCATCTTAGCTCACAGCAACCACAGATCTTGGGCTTGAGCAATCCTCTTGCCTAAGCTTACTCCTGAGTAGCTGGAACTATTAGGCATCCGTCACAATGCCCGGCTACTTTTAAAGACAAGGTCTACTCTGGCTCAGTGGTCTCGAACCTGTGAGCTCAAGCAATCCACCTGCCTCTGCCTCCCAGAGTTCTATGATGCCTGTCCCCCTAGACATTTTTAATATTGTTAGTTTTGTCTTGTTTGAATTAATACTACAATAATATTTGTTTCTGAATGTCATAAAATAGACCATTTCTAATTTATCTCCCTAATGGAAGGAATATATGGTGTATAATCTAAAAAAAGAAAAAAGTTTTAATTTTCAAATGGGCTTTTGTTTTCTATTTTAATATGAATATTTCTGACCTGAGTATTCATCTCAATATAGGCAATAAAAAAGTTCTCCAAAAGGAGATGGTAAGCAAGCTCTTCTGCTCCTGTGTTTACTTCTGTTGAGATCAGAAAATCCAGAGAGGTATAAATGGTTACATGTGTGTTTATATACACCAAGTAGGCAAAAGAAGATGAGTTATCAACCAAGTTATATGAGTAAGATCTGCTGTTGTCTGTGAATACAAGAGAAAGACTGATCTTATAAAGTGGTGATTTTATGTGCCAGGGAGGCAGATGCAATCCCAATAATTCAATACTGTAATATTAAATATTAGTTGGACAGTATTTTTTCGTAATTTGATCAATTTATGTTTCTGTTACTTTCATTTTTTTTCTTTTTTAGTCCTTCATTTAATGACTAAAGTTCATAAAATTACAAATTAAAAAAGGAAGCATGTGGAAGAATAATTAAGCAGTAAATATTTAAGGATAAAACTGAAGAGGTTTAAATAATTTATATACTTTAAAAAACTAAATGTCTCCTTTCAAGGAAAAAGGGTCATAGGAGTGTAAGTTTTTGAGTACTTGTAAATGTGCAACAATCCCCCACTAGATTTCATGTTTGTCCCATATTATGAGCTCAGTCTACCAGGTTGTTCATAGATGAGACGACTCAAGAATAGAACAATTTTTATTTTTTTGAGACGGAGCCTCAAGCTATCCCTCTGGGTAGAGTGCCATGGCATCACAGCTCATAGCAACCTCCAACTCCTGGGCTCAAGCGAGTCTCCTG
>CAUYQV010109958.1:0-12881 GCA_963574575.1 Galagoides demidoff
CCTCCAACCCCTGGGCTCAAGCGAGTCTCCCGCCTCCGCCTCCCAAGTAGCTGGGACCACAGGCGCCCGCCACAACGCCCGGCCATTTTTTGGTTGCAGCCATCATTGTTGTTTGGCGGGCCCAGGCTGGGGATTCGAACCCGCCACCCTAGGTGCACGTGGCTGGCGCCTTAGCCGATTGAGCCACAGGTGCCGAGCCTCAATAAATATCTTTTAAGAAAAACTGTAAGAATGCAAGATATCTGAGGCATGTGTACACATCCCATTTTTAAGTGTTTTTTACTTTTCATTATGTTCTAAATAGAGCTCCTTCAGTGGATAGGGGAGGGGGCACTCTTGAAATTTTGAATAGTTTTTGGTTTCCTGAAGGTATGCCTGGGTACGCACACTAAGAAATTTTCTGTACAATTGGAAGGCTGCTCTGTGGGGAGGAAAGGAAGCCAGAATTAAAATAATGCTGCTGCTATTAAATTATGCACCTGAAGATTTTGACCCTTAACAGTGTCACACTAACAGCAACACCTCAATGACAAAGATTCCTAAACCCCCTGGCATAAAACTCACAGAAGAATTCTTATACACCAAGAATAACTTGTACTTTAGTTAGTTCCTGATGATAGGATTTGACCTATATCTAGTCTTTCTTTCTCAGCAATCCAAAGTAACTCCCTTAAGAGGGAAAAATTAGGAGCTCTCACGTAAGTAACACGAATTCAGGAGCAATTAATGAACCAATACAAAGTAGATTTCTCTGTGTGGTGGCTTTAGCATTTTTTCCTCCCTTTAAAAATCTTCCTAGTTTTTTTTCTTTCTTTTTTCCTTTCCTTTTTTTTTTAACGATTAACAGAAAAGTGGTTGAGCTTTTGTTTAATGTGATAATTTGTGGAATCTCAAGGATGAAAGAAAAATCAAAAGGTATTTGAATCTGAATATCTAATGATTTCCTGAGTACTAATAAAATTGTAACAGTAATTGAATTTCCAGTACTCTTTTAAATTTATAAGACTATTCATTAAAAGACAGTGCAGTGATTACTTTCATGACATCGGTGCCAGTATTTCTGTACTCGGTGTCTGTGTGAATCCTGTTCTGTGAGGTTCACATTATTTCAGAGGCAGAGTGGGTCTGCCTCTTTGTAGTAACCTTTTCTTATTTCTACAGTTTTGATGCGTGAGAACAGGAATAGAAATTATCGTCTTTATTTAAAAATTAAAATTTCTGAGCTCTTATTTTAAGTATTAATATTAGTTTTGATTGTTGTTTGTAGAAAATAATCTTTACTCTTTTCCTAAAGTGTATGTATCATTATCATGGAGAAAACAGTGTTTTGGTATTCAACCTCTGGGTCATGTTACCTTGTCCTTACTTGCCCAGAGAAGTTCAGTTGTCAAACCGCTCTGTAATCATTAGTCTGAAGGATGGACTAGATTGTATTCTTTATAATTTAAGGTCATTACAGGTAGTTTCTTTCTGAACTCACTGGCACACCAACTAATAAGTTGTCATAACCACTGGTTTCAGCCTTGCTCAATGAACATTTACCAGAGTTGCATCTTGTGCTGTTTCCCCACTGGTGGTGACAGCAGGTAACAAGGAGTGAAAGAAGGGCAAGCCGGAGAAGCGAAAGGCAGGGGGATTAAAATGGAAAGTTAAGTTCTGAATAATTAAATTTTCTTTCTTTTTTTTTTTTTTCCTTGAGATAGAGTCTCACTGTGTCACCCTGGGGAGAGTGCTGTGGCATCACAGCTCACAGCAACCTCCAACTCTTGGGCTTAAGTGATTCTCTTGCCTTAAACCCACCAGCCCAACTTTATGTGGCTGGCGCCCTAACCACTGAGCTATGTGCGCCAAGCCTGAATAATTAAATTTTCACTGCTGGAATAGATCATTATGTTGTAGCACAAAAATAGTTAAATTTAGGGGAATTTGGCTACTTTTTGACAATTATACATAAAAGGGATAATAAAACCATTCATTATTAATGAGTTGTTAATTTTGCTAATGATTTATACAACAAATTATTTTATTGTGATGTTATTAATGACAATGTTATCTTTTAATTCTTAAGAGAGGACCAATGGAGGTAAGTTTCCTTGAAACTAATGAAGTTATATGGGAGAAACCATTTCCTGTGCTTTTTATAAAATAGCTAAATAATCTTACAATTCTTTTTCTTGTAATTTGAACTTTCATTTGTGAAGACAGAGGTTTAAAATTGTCACTTATTTGGGTGGCCAAGGTGGGAGGATCAGTTGAAGGCAGGAGTTCAGGACTAGCCTGGGCAATATAGCAAGAATTCTGACTCAGCAAAAAAAGGAAAAAAAAAAAAAAACCCTGAGCAATTAGGCAGGTGTTGTGGTACACACCTAAAGTCCTAGCTACTGGGGAGGCTGAGGTGGGAGGATTGCTTGAGCCCAGGAGTTTGAGGTTACAGTGAGCTATGGGTGACAGAGCAAGTCTAGAGTGAGAAATTGAAAAAATAAAATACTTACTTCTAATTTCTCAAACGTTACCTTTTCTCCTAAATGTAATAACATTGGCCATTACTGGAAAATAAGATGTGAGGCCTTTGGTTTACGTTATACTGTGCCACTAGTGAGTCACAATTACCTGTAGAATGGAGATAGCATATGCCTCTGTTTTCCTAGATACTGTGAAGCTCAAGAACATAAACTGATTTGCTAGATAGTTACGCAAAGAGAAATCTTAATTTATGTGTGCCTAAATTGTTCCTCCCAATTTAGTAGGTGGTATTATCGCCACTTTTCAGATGGAAAAATTGGGGCATGGAAAAAGGAAGTTATTTGGCTAAAGCTACACTCTCATGAGACCAGAGAGCCTGAGAGCGGACTGCTGAGCTGCACTGCCTACCCCTGGTGTGTGTTGTCTCACCGAAGACGCTAGAAATGCGACCTGTGTCCAGGAGAAGCCAGGTCCTAGGCTTCTCTGGAGCCATAGGAATGGAGAATGATTTTCTTATCTTTTAGCTAGGAAATATTTTTCCAAGTGAATGCTGTGATAAAGTGTTAGCTAGAAAGCAATTTTAGATTTCTAACGCAAAGAAGAAATTAGGGTCTAGTTTTGTTTTGTTTTTTTCTAAATTTCTAATTGGTCCTTGATTAGAGACTTAGGATTTTAACTCCAGGGACTTAGACTTAATGACCTCTGAGCCTTAAGGTACTGCTTTTTAAATGGAGGTATAATTTACCAGTCTAGGATTAAATTTTTTCCTATAAAGCCATTCTGAGTGAGTCATGTTACATAACATGTGAGGCAGGCCCAATTTTCTTTTCAGTGAGGAAGAAGTGAAATAATCCATCAGTTGATGTCTTGCTATCAGCCCTAGTTGGGCAATTATCACACTTAGATTTAATTCAGTCAAACCTGTTTCCTTAGGGTCTGGCCTTTTAAAGATTGAATTGTGTATTTGCATGATGTATGAGTGATGTTCTTAGCTTTCAGTTTTAATAGTATCTTTATCTATAAATCTCACTAAAAGTTTCTGTGTAAATCTGGCTTCTAGTTCCATGGTATATAAGCCTTACAAAAAGTGCTTCTGCATGAGTAAAAAAAGAGATACCTTTTAAGAATTTAAAGACCTCAATTTTTAATTTTAACTTGTATCTTTAACTTAACCAAGACCATTTCGATTTTTCAGACTAGTGTAACACCAAATAGAGAATGAAAACGTGGAGATGACACAGAAGTGGCTTACCAATACTAGCGTCAGTCTCTTTCACGTCTCTACTGGAAGGGGAAATTGTTAATATCAGAAACTAAAATCCCAAGGATATTCCTAGTGGGAATACATGGGTGTAACAAAAAGAAAATAGAGCCGGGGGAATGTATCTTTAAAGCTAGGATTCTATAAATCTGTTTTAACTGATAGGAATTAGCTGTGTGCTCAGTGATTTTTTTTTTTTTTTTAACAGAGTGAATTTATAAAATGGGAGTATTTGGAATAGTTTTTTTTAATGGTATTTTAAACTCTTAGTTTTTGGTCATTCTCATCTTTAATCTGTCTTAGGGTAGTGAGTATATCCTAAGAGATAGACTGATTTGGCAGAATCTTTTTTTTTTTTTTGAGACAGAGTCTCATGTCACCCTTGGTGGAGTGCTGTGACATCGCAGCTCACAGCAACCTCCAACTCTTGGGCTTAAGTGATTCCCTTGCCTCAGCCTCCCAAGTAGCTGGGACTATAGGCGTCCACCACAATGCCTGGTCATTTTTTGTTGCAGTTGTCATTGTTGTTTAGCAGGCCCGGGGTGGGTTCAAAACTGCCAGCCTTGGTGTATGTGGCTGGCACCTTAACCACTGTGCCATGGGTGCCGAGCCTGATTTGGCAGATTCTTTTGGGTGAAACCATTAGGGGTGTGTATTTAAAACCCTGTAGTGAATTAACTCTGAAATTAACTACAAAGATCCATTCAAAATGGAGTAACAGTCCTGTTATCTAATTTGTAGTGTACATTTTAAGAAACTGTGCTCAACTTTAGGTCCCTGAACCGGTTTTGACACATTACATCATCTCACAGCCTACCAAGCTACCCCAAGGAGTTTCTTAGTGAACTGAAGTCTGTTACTAAGTATTGGAGATCGTGTATAGACACTTTTACTGGTGGGAATTATTATTATTTTTTCTTTTTTTGCCTTTTAAAACAAAATGAAGTGATAATATAATTTGCAGTTAGGAATGAGATTATAACACCTTTTCAAGTCCAGTTTCATCTTATAAGGAAAATGGAGGTACAGAAAGGATGCCATTTATTCATGGAGACAGAAAAGTTATCACCTGCATTGTCTTTACTTGCTTATTTAGAAAGTGGCTTTAATTAATTCACTAAATGCGTTTGGAATTTTAGGTTCTCACCAGTGTTAGTAGAACTGGAGCTCTCTGAAATGCAGAATTTTATATTAGATGCTCTGATGAACTTGGCTAGGACCATCATCTTGCCTTTAATGCAGGTTCTGTAGTAGCCTTACAATGAAAATGAACTTCATTAAGACTCCAGGGATGAAGTGCAGACTGTAGGTGAGATTTTTTTTTCTTTTGAGGTTCACATAAGTTAAAAGTAGCACTTAATGGGGATGTGGAAGTGAGGGGAAGCTGGAGCTTGACAGAAAAGGAAGTACTATGTCGATTTGCTTTTCTACTTAAGAGAAAGCATTTAGTTCTAGACAGTAAATATACATGTAGCTTCTGGTTCTGTTTTTACGAAGCAGAGGAGCTCAGTAATTAGTATTCCTGCTTGGGAGCTTTCTGAAGGTCCTTGGTAGAGATATTTTTTTAGAGTTGTTTAGTTTCTGCCGGGGGTATAAATGGGTTAAACTATCCATATCTTAAACTATGTTCACACCTTGGGAAAACAAAATAAAGAGTAGGTGTAGCTGAGGGACCAGCAGCTCTTACCTCTGATATATCCTTTGAGCCCTGTGGATTAAGAAAATGAACTTCAACTTCCCTGGGATGTGTGTCCCTCCCGCTGCAGGGAATGGAGTCTGCTCTGTATTCTCTCAAGGCTCCTGAAAGCTTTTCCTGGTTTTTCTCTTCCCTTTCACTCTTCAGACTCTTCCTGTCTGGGGGGGGGGGGTCTTTCACTAGCCTGGTCAGGTGCTCTTTTCCCTTCCTGACCACCCCGCCTCGGCTCCCTGTGCGCTTTCTCTCTCTGCCCTTTACCAGGCATCTTTAGTCATTTCCAGTTGCCTTCCCTTCTTCCCACTGGATCCTGGATTCCTTTTGACTCTCTAAAACTTTTTGCAAGGTTCACCAAGGGTCTTTCCATTTAGCGAACATTTACTGAGCTCCTGCAGTTTGCCTGGCAGGGTCCTGGGTGCTCCAAGCCAACTGGATGTATTCCTTGCTCTCCTTCCAGAGGCCCTTCCATCCCTTTGGGACATTTCCATTGTCTGCACAGGCCTGCCTTCCTATTTGATATATTAGAGAAGCTCCTAATAGGTCTTTGTTCTCAGGCTTCCCAACCTCATTCATCTCACATAGACCCCTAGAATCCTCACTCCTGAGTGTAGACTTAGGTGCTCAGAACCTGTATCTGCAGATGTCACCACTATTAGTGGTGTAGCCATAACCTCTCTTATATGTTTTCTGAGTTCCCAGCCATGGGCCCAGCCACACCACACCTTACTTTTCTGAGTTTGCTTTTATTCCAGGTTGTCATATCCTTCCTATTAAAATTCTCCCTCATCCTTCTAGGCCCAGCTAAGACACCATGTGTGTTAAGGAGCCTCTCCTAGTTCCAGTCAGCATCCTTTGTTTGATTGCTGCCACCATGGTAGCTGTCATTATCATTGGATGGATTGCCACCATTTTCTTCTTGATTGAGCTCAGTAAATATTTAATGAGTGATTGGCCAGGCACAGTGGTTCACACCTGTAATTGTAGCTCTTTAGGAGCCCTGTTGGGAGGGTCGCTTGAAGCCAGGAGTTTAAGACCAACTTGAGAAACTTCGTGAGATCTCCATCTTTACAAAAAAATAGAAAAATTAGCCAGGTGTGGTGGTGGGCACCTGCAGTCCCAGCTACTCAGGAGGCTGAAACAGGAGGACCATTGGTGGAGCCCAAGAGTTTGAGGTTGCTGTGAGCTATGATGAGACCACTATACTCAGCCCAGGTAACAGACAAGACCCTGCCTCAAAAAAAAAAAAAAAAACAAAAACAAAAAACAAAAAAAACCCTGAGTGATTAAGCAGCCCTAATGAAATGCCTTGGTTTACACAGTGGCTAGACTTGGGAACAACTTGTGCCTTGCTGTTTGCCAGGCATGGTCCTGAGGTGGGCCCCTGGCAGGTATACTTTTTTACAAGTTGGGTGATTTCAAAACAGACGTACTGTGGTAGTCCCAGATGTCTACAGTTACAATCGATTTTATTATTGTCTAAAGTAACCTAGAATGCTTCCTTTTCACACAGATCTTTAAAACAGGACTCTTATCAGTTGCCTTTGTGTGTTATCTTGGCGAGAGTCTTTTTTTTTTTTTTTTTTGAGACAGAGCCTCAAGCTGTCCCCTGGATAGAGTACCTTGGCATCACAGCTCACAGCAACCTCCAATTCTTGGGCTTAAGTGATTCTCTTGCCTCAGCCTCCCAAGTAGCTGGGACCACAGGCACCTGCCACAGTGCCTGGCTGTTTTTTGGTTGTAGTTGTCATTGTTGTTTGACAGGCCTAGGCTGGATTCCAACCCCCCAGCTCTGGTGTATGTGGCTGGGCCTTAGCCACTTGAGCTACAGGTGCTGAGGCTTGGCCAGAGTCTTTATGAGTTTATTTTTATATTGCTTTTGTTTATGGATTTGCAAGGGATATTTATTTCACAGATCATGGCCTTATTATCTTTTGATTGGTAATGCAAAATTGTCGTGAAAATAGGCTGTCAGATGTCAACACCAAGCCTAAATGGAAAATTCAGAGAAAAGAAAATGGGCTATCAATTTAGATAAATTGTTTGATGATGCCTCTTTATGAGGAATCAGGATTATGCAGATAGCATTCTTATTTGGTGGTCCTTCTGAGTCCCAGAGTCTTTGAACTTTTGTTTCTCTTTTGGCAAAAGAATTCTGTCTTTTCAATAACAAGATAAACACATCTATACTAGGATAGCAATTTCAACTTGCAAAACAACACACCATCACAATAATGGTTTCCCTCCCTCCCCAAGTAATCAGATATTAAAAAGCTTCATTCAGTGGGGAATGGAAGATTTTTTTTCTCCCTATTTCAAGTTCTTTTAGGAGACAGATTTTTCTTCTGCATATATCTTAAGGCACTGATAGAGACAATTCAGCTTGGTGCTTTTAGGGTTAAAAGTGAATGATAGTCTTTCCTTTTATTCCTCGAAGCAGACCACTTTGATGGCTGGCAGTGTTAAGATCAATTATAGTAACTTTCAAACTTTTTGGTCCTTTCCCGTAGAAGTTTTATTCTATGATCCAGTACATAACAAATAGCAAATATACAGAAGGTGCCAAAAAATGTTTACATATTTTAAGAAAGGAAAAACAATGTTAAAATTATAATACTCAAGTCATTTTTGACTTCTGTAATTACAAGGTAAACCTTGGTATATACTGATTATTACAATCATAATACAGTTTTTCCTTTCTTAAAATGTATAGGGATTTTTTTTGGCACCCTCCATATTTGTGAATAATTGAAAAGAAGCTTCACAGAACAATTCTTTACCATGTTGCACCATTCTTTTTTTATGCTGATTGCCACCCACCAATGGGTTTCACCCTCAATTTGAAAAATCCTGGTCTATCTCACAGGTCATGAAATACTCCCTAAGCCTCCCTGATAGAAGATTGGTCTGAATTTGCAGAAAAAATTGCAACCAAAGCATCTTTGCTTGAAAGAGATATATTGTTCTTACCTTTGGTGACAGTAGTAGTTATGGAACATTTTATTTGTGTTAAAGTAGCAGATTAAGGTACAGTCATCTGTATTCTGTGTGGCCTGCTCAGTACAAGTGAATATAACTGAGGCAGGTTTAGAAATTCTTAAGTAAAGTGAGGTGAAACTAAAATCTTCCAAAATTCTTCTTGGCGGTGTCAATACTTGCATTAAAATTTCTGTCTTGAAGTTAGAAGTAACCTAAGACCATACTCTGTATTGTAGTAGCATTCCTTCATTTATTTATTCATGATCCTTTTTCCCCCTCAAAATTATTTTTTTGTAGAAGCTTTAGAAAATGCAAATGTTACAAATCAAATAGATCAAAAGTCTGAATGTTTTGTGATATATATCATTTCCAGACTATTTATGGTACACATATAACATTAAGGAAAAAATCCTAAAAATTAGATTACATACTATTCATGCTGTTCAGTGTGGACTTGAAAAAGATGTGAAAGACTTCTGAGTGTGTGGACTTCTCTCTCATTGCTAATAGCTGAATAGAACTTTATTATATGTATGCATACAACAGATATAATCTAACCCATTCTTTGTTACATAATTAGATTGTTTGCAATTTTAGCTATTATAAACAAGGTTACACTGTATAAAGTTTATTATTATTTTTAAAAGGAACTAGAAATTCCAAGTATACTTACTTTTTTAAAAAGTTACCCTACAGAAATCTTTCCTGACTTGTTTGTTTTAAAGAACTTATACTTTTTCTCAGAATAGTCTCTCTTATTATTATATTGTGAAATAGTTATACTTTGAGATGAAAACTTGGCTTACTAGAAACTGATTCTAGTTCTCACCTTAATTTTCAGACAGTACCTGTAATGAAAAACAATAAAGAAAACAGACTAAGAGGAAACAAAGCGTTCTGCGCGGTGGGTTTCTTATCCAGTGTAGTAACCTGCTTGTTAAATATTCATGACCTCGCAAGGTGTATGTGGCTGTTCTGGGTTGTTACACTAGCTTAAGAGAAGCCTTTGTAGAAAAAAAAAAATTGAGTCTTTGAACTGTCTTTACCTTCTTAAGCCTTTAAGTAAATTTAATTGCTGCTGCAGCAAAACCTGCCACCTGATTAATTCAGACATAATAATTCATTCATGAGTTGTGTGTTTTGGTTTTTTTTTTTTTTTTAGCTTTAGAAAGATAGCTTGTCTCCTACTATGCATGGCAATGGGATATGTGACCATAGCTACACATGACCCCAGGCCCTTGCTAGATCTTGGTTTCAGTTTTATTAATGATAGTTGCTTCATGAACATTAATTTTTTCACTGTTTCAGACAAGTTATATGTATATTGCTAGATGTAACTTCTGGTCAAAAAAAGGATATCACTTTATATTGCAAGAATGGAAAAATAAATATCCATTGTAGTCAATAGTATATGAACCAATATATAAACAATTAACATGCTTACATGAACAGTAAAACACAAATATAGTCTAGCATGGGGGAAAGAGGGAGAGGGGAGAGGAGAGGACGATTGGCAAAAGGAAGGAAGGCATTTGGCTGGGTCTCCCCTAATGGACACGATGTGTGGGGTGGATACCACACCTCCTAGGTCAGGGATTCTTTTACAACTAACTTTTACCTTGGAAATGAGAACAATGTAATCTAAAAATTTGTACCCTCATGTTAATTTGAAATAAAATCACTTTAAAAGTATATATCTGGAAACATTTTATTTATATAATCATTTTTACAGTGAAAATACATATTAACCACATTGCAAAAAAAAAACTATAGTAAAGCCAGGTAGTATGGCATGTGCCTGCAATCTCAGCAGCTGGCAAGGTTGAAGGAAGAGGATCACTTGAGCCCAGGAGTTTGAGACCAGCCTCAGCAACATAATGAGACCCTATCTCTTAAAAAAAAAAAACAAAAAAAAAACAAAGTTGGCTTGGCGCCTGTAGTTCAGCAGTTAGGGCGCCAGCCACATACATCGAGACTGGCAGGTTCAGACCTAGCCTGGGCCTGTCAAACAACAATGACAACAATAACAACAAAAAATAGCTGGGTGTTGCAGGCGCCTGTAGTCCCAGCTACTTAGGAGGCTGAGGCAAGAGAATTGCTTAAGTCCAAGAGTTGGATGTTGCTGTGAGCTGTGATGCCACAGCACTCTACCAAGGGTGACATAGACCATAGACTCTGTCTCAAAAAAATAAAAAACGTTACAGTAAAGGGCAGAAAAAAATAAGCAACTATAACTCTTTCATTCTAACACAACTATGGTAGTCTGTTTCTTTCCAGTCTTTTTTCTGATGTATAAACTTTACATAGTTGTAAGCAGACATTTCAAAACCAATGTTTTTGTCTTAGGAACAAGTTTGTTTGTATCAAAGGGCTAAGTTAAAAAAATTATACAGCAGATCATTAATTACTGGGATTCTGACTTCTCATGCATTGATTTCAGCCATACAGAAAGGGACTGCTAAGTGAGTCATCAGGGTTGTCATTTATTTGGAACACAGTATTAAGTTTGCAAACTAGGGCCGGGTGTGATTGTTCAAACCTGTAATCCCACCACTCTGGGAGGCCTAGGCAGATGAATTGCTTGAGTTCACAGGTTCAAGACCTGAGCTAGAGCAAGACTCTGTCTCTTAAAAAAAAAATAGCTGAGCATAGTGGCGGGTGCCTGTAGTCCTAGCTACTAGGAGGCCGAGGCAAGAGGATTGCTTGAGCCCAAAGTTCAAAGTTGCTATGAGCTATGACAGCACGGCACTCTACTAAGTGACAAAAAAGTTTGTAAAATACCATAGCTCTGAAATAGATCCTTAACATTGTCTGCCCTCTGAGAATGCTAGTGTTGGAAGGCAGGAGTTTCAGAAAATGACTCTTGTCAAAGATCTGGGACAGTTTCTTCAAGAGGACTAACACACCAGGTCATGGTAATTACGTGAAAGAAGAAACGAGGCCCGAGGGCTCAGTGGCATGCTTAGGCACACTGAGCTGCCGAAGGGCAGCCTAACTTATGTTAAAGTCCTGCCCTGCAGCTATTAGGATACCATCTATTTCCTGGGTGAGAGGATGATCACAAAATTGGCATAAGTTTTTATCTTCATGTGCACCTAGAAGCCATCTTATTTGTTATGGGGACACCTTTATTATACCCTGTACTAATGACTGTTACTTTCCCTTGGAGGCCTAAAACTTCCTCCTTTGATTGGAAATAACCGAAGTGAGTTGTAAAAGTAAGTACAGCAGATGTGTGAAGGAAAAGATGTAGCTGAAAGGATTTGGAGTTGGAAGCCCTGTGCTTGAATCTGGGTCTGTTCACCTCTGGCTGTGTGGTGGGGTAGTAAATCCTAGGTACCTGACAGGGGGCCTGTGAGGATAGAACAAAACATCTTAGATGAATGTGTCTTGTAAAGCCCAGTGTGTTCATCTTCAAGCTGAATTGAAAAAAAAAACAAGACTGTTGTACATTAAACCACAGTAAAGCTCTTAAAAACAAAACAGCCTGATCATGACCTTGTTTTTGTCTTTTTCAGTCTTCAGGCAGCGACAGTGGTGGCAGCAGCAGCAGCAGCAGCAGCAGCATCAACAGCCCAGACAGGGCCAGCGGGCCAGAAGGCAGCTTAAGCCAGACAATGGCCGGATCCAGCCCTAACACCCCTCAGCCCGTGCCCGAGCAGTCCGCACTGTGCCAAGGCCCTTATTTCCACATCAACCAGACCCTGAAGGAGGCCCACTTTCACAGCCTACAGCACCGGGGACGGCCTCCGACATGATGTGCTGGCAGTTTCTTGCCTTCTATGAAGGGACAGCGCTGTGCAGATTGGATATTTCAACTTGCGATTTGTTTTAAAAAAAAAAAAAATTGCACACACACACAAAAATGCCTGTTGGCTTTTCAGTCTATATTTGAAATAACAGGTTAACAGGCAATTGTTTACTTGTGGTTTTGCTGCACTATTGCGATTTCAAAGGGGCTTTGAAGCAATTTTTTATAGGATTCTTTTGAGGGAGGGTGTCAAATCCATGTCATGGTAGTGGTATGAGGAAATCTCATCTGTGTGTTGATCCATAGTATGCCTAATCCAGACTGACTTCCAAATCTGTCAATTAGAAATTCTTCATGTAAAAGGGCATTTTAAAAATGCGGGATCTTCAATTTTTTAAATTCAATAAACTAGTAAAGAGTATCTAGTTTCCATGAAAAAAACAAGCTTTTTTCTTTCCCCCAAATATAGAAATCTTGACTCAGTCTTGCACTGAAATGTACTGCCATACTACCTCTCAGTAAGTATATGTTCTACTGCAAGGACTCTCCTTTCTAACAGGCTAACAGATCCAATTCAGACTAAGAGAAGCACCCCACCAACAACGGTCTCCACTCTTTGTTATATATTTGTATTTCCAGGGAGAATGTCTTTGAGACTCTTGTATACTCAGATAACCTGTCTCAATATTCCTCCAGAGTCTGCACCTAAGACTATAGTAGAAAACGCTGCACAGTTC